>JAPMOR010033187.1:0-60669 GCA_026543865.1 Argiope aurantia | reverse complement strand
CGATATAATCCGCATTGATAACGAAGCAATAAAAGAGATAGAAATTTATCAACCAAACAAAAATAGCAAAAGACCCAGACTAATTCTCCTCTAACGTAACCAATTTTAACCTAATGCTAAAACGCACAAATCAACCTTCTCATCTCGACCACTTATAATAAAGCTCAATGTGTGTGTGTGTGTGTGTGTGTGTGTGTGTGTTAGCGTTCTACAGGCCAGACCATTCAACCTACAGCTACCAAATTTGGTACGTGTATACTTTGGAGGCCGGGAATGTGCACCTGGGGGTTATTTTTTCGAATTTGTAATTAGAATTTTATTTATTTAAAAATTAAGCGAAATTTTGACGTGTGTCTGCTATAACTTCTGAAAATATTACCGCCCAAAAAGGATTTTTACATGAAGTTCAAGATCAAAAATTTATCTTTTAAATGATACCAATGTTTTAACCATCAAATTAAATTTCTATTTTTAATGCATTTTTAAATAAATATTTTAGCCATATTTTTCAACAATTTTTTTCGTACAAAATAAAAATATAATTTAGCTGAGCGAGCACGTTTCGCATTCATGGGAAAAAATTAACTTTTTTCAAAGTGTTGCCATCACATTGATTAAAGTTCCAATTAAAAATAAATTAAATCTTTTTGGAAATGAAATCTGCAAAAATATAATTTTCGGCACGTGTCCGTAGGAAATGAAACAAATAAGAAATATTATTTTTTCTAAATAATAAATTCAAGAAAATTTATTTTATGATCTTTTACACTCTCTATATTATTAATCCAATAAATCAGTTTTATTTTAAGGCAAGTTTTGTTTAATATGAACAGGATATCCGTTCAAATCAGGGCCACACAGCTGATTTGTAAACCTTTAGTTAGACACAGATCTGCTAAAATGGTCTAAATGGAAAATGATTATATTTTATGTAACTTGATTCAATAAATGCTCTAATAAATAACGAATTTTTGATTTTACATAAAGCTTCTGCTGTGGAAATCACGATTAACAAAATGTTCTTGAAACACTAATATTTTAAATAAAAAGAGTTAATTTCCAATCAACTAAATCAAGCACTTAAACTGACTGATTGTGAAAATTTGAATATCACTATTCAATAAAGAAAAGGATATTTTAGATTTTCCATCGATCGTTTCAAAGAAAATACGCCAATCAGCGAGCAGGTTTCTCAAGATTAATTGACCTAAGATTATGAAAATGTTGAGTTTTTCTAAAGTTTTAACACTCAAAACTTCATAAATAAGTCTTAGTTGATCGTGGTAAATAGAAGCATTTATTCATTGATTTAAAATTTGGCGTGTCCAGAATATTTCTCAGAATATGATACCTTACTGCATTAAATTTAGACTTCATAATTTTTGAAATATATTTAGAGGCCGGAACAAAATATTATTATTGATTTCATTTCAATCCTTTTGAAAGCAAAACTAAAAACTGAATTTTATTCTGAGTCTGAGAAATTTTTGTTGAATTATTCTTTGAGATATTACATAAATTATGAAAATTATTTTGTAGTTCACGTAAGACTTATATACCGAGCGATTCTGTTTGCAATACTCATAATTAATAATAATAATAATAAATAAATAACAATAAAGATGATAAATAAAATAAAACTCTTGGTTTTATTAAAAAATATCTTTATATTAATTGCAATTTCATCATTTCCACTTTAAATTAAAGTTGAAGTTTTACCGGAAACGACAACAAATTAGCAAAATATATATAGTAAATTGCACGAAACGGTCTAAACAACAGTATAAGTTTGGTATGACTATCAAAATTTGAAGATTAAAAATGTTTTATTTGAGAATCTATTAAGAGACCAGTTACTTAAATTATTTAATTGAAAATTGTAGCGAGCGGTAATACTGGCTAACCGGCTGGTCGCCAAAGGCGGCTAGTTTTAAATAAATATTAAATTAAAAGTCAATCATAAAATTCTCCCTATCTATCCCCTTACATTATCGCAATAGCGCAATCAAAGTTCTCATGAGCCATACCGTAATCCTTCATTGGACAGAAACCTAGATAATACTCCAACCCCTGCACACCTCCCATACCAAGGCAAGTTTCATCTTCGCTCCTCCTCTGGAAATCCACCCGAATTGGACCCGCCTCCTACCAACAATTTTCCGCTCAAGCCCCAGACCCCATCCACTCCAGCAAAATTACCAATCCAGAACTCACCATCACTCATTGTAGATAACAGCGCATATTTCGTCTGCGTCGTCTTAGATATTTTAGATCATCTTTACTTGCACAGAAAATCGTACTGAGGGCCGCGTGAATGCTAGAAGGACTCTTAGAACATAGAACTCATCACTGATTAATTATTGAAAGATTTCCATTTTTAGACATTGTTAATTGCTCTTCATAAGTCTATTAATTAATATTGCCGAATCCAGTAATTTAGAAGGAGTAATTGAATAGTTCAATATTTAGAGCATTTCGTTTGACACGACTTTATTTTTAACAATAATTGCGTTCATTAATTTTTCAATCCAGGAGGATCGGGCAAGATCTATGTGCCTATGAAATTGTAAGACCTCGGATTCATCCCCAAAGAATGGGCTCAATCCTTTCTCTCAATAGTTTTAATACTAAAACCGAATTTTAATAAAATGTCCCTAATTTTTTTTTTGAATTTTATAAGTAAATTATTTATTAAAAAATATTAAATATGTTTAATGAAGATATAGTTTAGTTTATAAATATAGTTATTTTGGAAATAATGTTAAGACGAATTCTATTCCGCAGCTTTACTAAACATGGAATATAACCAATTTGATATGATAATGTGCATAAATTGGAAGGAAAAATAATGAATTAAATTGTAAAATGCATATATAAGATTAAATGTCTCCTAGTTTTTGAAATTTTTAAACCATTAATTGAGTTATTGTTTCTAAATTTATTTTGTTTGAATTATTTAGTGGATTTTGGAAGCACCACCATTCATTTGCTTAGCCAGGATTAGCCAATAATAGTTAACTTATTCCTTTAATTTGAGCTTTTGTCAATGTGACAGCAACATGTTCATAAAACCTAATTTTTCCCATTCACGCGTAACGTGCTCGTGCAGCTTAAATTTTATTTTTATTTTGTGCGAAATAAATTGTTGAGAAATACAATTAAATTATTTTTAAAAAAATGCATTAAAATATAGATTTAATTTATAGTTTAAAACATTAGTATCGTTGGAGGACAAGATTATTTTTTTGAACTTCAATATGATGTAAAAACCAATTTGTGTTGTAATATTTTAAATTTAGTGTTGAAATTTTTTTGGAAATTATAGTGGAAAAACGCCGAAATTTTGCTTGATTTTTAATTAATTGAAATTGTAATTAAAAATTCGAAAAAATCGCTCTGAGATGCTCATTCCCGATCTCCAAGGTATACATGTACAAATTCAGTAGTTGTAGGTCAGACGGTCTGGTCTGTAAAGCGCCAACACACATACACTCACTCACGCACACACATACATTGAGCTTTATTATAAGTAATAGATGAAAAAAGAAAATCATGTGATTAAGAATGTAAATTCAACTTTGAAATATGACCAGGCTAAAAAGGACTAGTATGGCATTTTTGGTATTATTACACGTGCAAACTTTATTTGATAGCTTAAATCACAAAGAAAGAGAATCTGAGAACTGCGCGTTCTCTGTAGCTTACACTTTATAAATTTTATATTTTTTATCAGAGTATAAATACCCCGCCACTTGTAGCAACCTTATAAATATGTATGGTAAATATGTAAGGTTAATTGATTATTTGCTATTCTTCTATTCGACGGGTTTATTCTGTGATATTACATAGTTTTAAATTCCGTGAAATTAAATACAGAAATTACAATTTTCATACCGAAAACGATTTTTAACAAAATATCTTCATAAAAAAAATTACCCACGCACGTACGAATTGATTCTATTCTTAGAAATTTAGCTATATTTAATGACGCCCGTGAGAGTAAATAACTGCGAGCAAAAAGCATTCTGTAAGAGCGCGAAAGATCGGGATTGGCAGGAAGGTGGAAACGAATTATCACTTTTTATTTATTTATACTCTTACTGTTTTTTCTTCTGTTACTGCTATGAAAGTTTTCCGATGCGAATTGCTGAGATCATCTGAAATCATTATGATAATATCTATTACACTTTCCACTGCTTTCTTGCCCCTTGCGATCACGTGTTGGATTCAGTACGTCTGGACTAGAGAGTGCGAGCGTAATGGAGAATACTATTTGAGTGTTTTAAAATGGTGCCAATAGTTATTTGTTTTTGGTTAAAGTATATGACGCTTTTGTAATTTTGTTTTAATATTATCATATATTTTACAATAACATTTGCTTTGCAGTTTGATCTATATTTGGATTATTGCGTGATTTTATTCAATTGCTCCATTTTTATTTTTAAATAAATTAAGTTTAAGAAGTAACTTGTTAACAATAAAATTTATCTTCTACGACATCTTCTATGACTTAAAAATGTAAGAGTTTTTTAAACTCTGAAGCTGATATGTAGCTTAAAATGACTCTAAAAATATAGCGATCGTCTTTCATTCTTTCAGCTAATATGAAACTATGGTCCGAGTCGGAAAAAATAAAATGGCTATAAAATGACATTTGAATATTTAGCATTTAAAGAAAGGTATTATAAGAATTGAAAAAAAAATCATATTTCATAAAAAAAATCAATATGATTATATTTCATATATCATATTGAAATATAATCATATTCATATATAAAAATCATATATAAAATCATAAAAAATCATGTCTCAAAATTAAAACTTTTGGCCCTGTCATTATTAATTTTCAGCTTTAAATGAAAAAATTTATCTTGAATAAATAACTTTGCATTCTTTTCTCTGTAATAATAAGGAAATAACAGTTAAACATCTAACTACTGTCATACTTTAAACTTTCAACGACAACTCATCGAACCTGGCATAAAATTAATATTGTTGAATCCTGATGGTTGGGAACTTAGAGTGGAGACAATGCAAGGTTTTAAGTCTAATTTTAACGGTATAGAAAGAGGAAATTTCATTCTAAGTATTTGTTTTTTGTGTAACCGAAGATGTTTTGTGTTTATGAAATGTTTATTTATGTAGTGTAGAAAAATTATAGGGGAAAATACTTGTATTAGCTGGAAGCATTTCATTGATTGGAAAGGAATTTTCTGATAATTGGGTTAGAATATTTTTAGAATTAAATCTGATAATATTTTGCGTGCCCCCTTCATTGTCAGTTTCATTTGAATTATTTCAGGATTCGATACAATTTCCATTCGAGTTAATGTAATTGCCTGATTTCGTCTAGATTCCTCAGCACACAGAATTTATCTGGAAGTTTTTCGCTTAAATTGAATTGATACTCCTTTTAAAATTTTACTTTATTTAAGTAGAAATTTTTTTTAAAAAAAGGTCAAAGTCGGAGGAGAGATTAATAAATTGTATGAATGAATGTTTTAGAAAATACTTTTCTTGCTGTGAATACTAAAACGCATTAAGCCAAATATTACTATGTTCTTGCTGTTTTCATGTATATCCTAATAAAAATGAAAGAAAAGGATGTTTTAATGCCAGTCCTACTAAAATTCGCTTTTAATTTCAGCATCTGTAATGTGTCGGAATTACGACATTGGCGAAAAACTGCTGAAAAAAAATTCACCGTTGTTGAATACCACTCCGTCCATCCCATCTGTGTAAACAGAAAAAGGAATATGTAATAGAAAAATCAATGCATCATCAACATTTGCAACGTATATCAAGCATCATTAGTATACATTTTTTCTGTTAGAGATGTTAATGTAAAACAAGAGCACAGTATTTCATTTTACTTTAAAGGTAAACTTTACATTTTTAGCATTATACTGATGATTTGTTAAAAAATTTTGTAACAAAGATTTCTTAAAATTAAAAAAAAAAAATCAGATTAAAATAGCTCATTAAAAATCAATCGGAAAAAAAAATCTTTTGTTTTTAAGAAGCTAATAAAATACATTAAATAATGTTAACAGAGTGAATGTGGTTTGGGTTTAAATATTTATGGATAAAAACAGATGTAAGAATTTTCTAAAGCTGAAACAGTTTTTTCAAAACGATCAAAAGTTCATAATCAAATGTTTTTAAGAAATCATTCATTACCTAGTTTTCCAAATTTTTATCATGTAAATTATGAATGAAATAATTATGAAAGAAGGGCGTTCATATTAGTAGCCGTTAAATATGATACTGTGACAAAAATATTTTTTTTGAGGTGAGGTCTAAATAGCTAAATTATTGATTACATTTAAATAAACTACTAGTTTTAACTCAAAATTGTAAAATGATTAAATTTTACGTATTGAACTTTTTTTTATTAAATATAACTCAGTATTTTATTTATTAAAGGAAATAAATGATTGTGTATAGAGTTCTATGTTACAAAAATATTTTATTTCACGTGTGTATGAAATTAAATGCATGCTTATTCAAATTCCTTACTTCTTTTGGATTATGTTACCATTGTGTTGGAACTCTTGAAGTGCAGCCCGTACATTTTTCTGGCAACCCTGTTATCTCTTAAAAACAACATTCCACCTGCGAGTTAAATTCGCACATCTGCAATAATTGTTATAATATTCTGAGCTTAAGTTGAATTGAAAACTTTTATCATTGTGCTTACTTCGGGGAATTGAATGCTTTAGTTTAAATCTTTTGCTGCCGAATCGAGATTGCCAACGAATTGAATAATAATTCATTGGAAGGCAATTATGTTGCTTAAGGAATTTTTGTCTACAAAGCCAGAAATAAAATCATATTGTATTAAGATTTTTCTGTTATGTAAATGGTAGATCTAAGGATCTACCGTTTACATAACAGAAAACTATGTAACTTTGTTTAAAAATGTTGTAACTATGTTGTTTTTTTTTTAAAAAAAAACGCTTGTTCGAGAATAAACGAAAAAAGTTATTTTTGCGGATTTAAGAAATGATGCACGTGATTCAAATTCTAAATTTAAGAAGAAATTTAAAATATAATCGTTTGTAGATTGTGTTATGCTTTATCAGACAGGGCAGGTTTTAATAATTCTAAATGATTGAGGCATTTGTTACTGTTGATATTTGGAAAGTGGAATTTTTTGGAAAATCACGACAATTTGGAGGAAGCGCAGTGAGGAGCAGAAACCAGAGGTGGGCACATTTTTTTATTTAATCTAAGTTTTTTTAAATGATTTAATTTAAAATGGATATTAATAGACTAAAGGAAAAAAGGGAAGGATTACGAACCGTCTTCACGAAACATCTAAAATAAAAAATACTTTAGTAAAGAAATTTCTAATGTATACATAAAAGACACCAAACTTAATAAGCTTGCGAGTTTAAAAGCTCAGTTCACGGAAAAAATTAAAGGATTTAATTAGCTTGAAGGACAGTATTAAATTAAATGTAAACTTAAGCGAAATGGCAGGCGAAATGGAGTTATGCGAAAACTAAAGACAAAGCAATCGATCTAACATCTAAGCAAGAAAGGCAAATAGAAAATTTGAGTCATAGTCCATAAGTAAAGACAATTACATATAACGCGGAAAATGTTATTCCCTTAAGAAATCAAAGTGTTACTTTACCGAAATGAAATATACATACATTTCAGGGCGATTGCTGTCAATTTATAGATTTTTGAAATGACCTCGAAGTTGCAATTCATAAAAATGATTCATTAACAAAAATTGAGAAATTTACTTATCTAAAAACGTATCTTGGTGGGATTGCCTTAAATGCGGTATCGAAATTTTCACTAACTGAGCAAAATTATGATGCATCGAAACAGTTATTTAAAAAAAGATTTGACCGAACAGATATAATCATACCTTCTCATATGCATAAACTTTTATTGATTGATCCAGTAAAAACTTGCTCAAATGTTACGGGCTTAAGAAAAATGTATGATGCAATAGAAACCCAAATTAGATCGTTGCAATCATAAATGTAGCTACAGCTACTAATAGTAACCTATTGTGCCCTGCAATACTACAAAAGCTACCCGAAGAATTAAATTTAAATTATAACCGTCAACGTAAAGCA
Organism: Argiope aurantia; assembly: GCA_026543865.1. NCBI lineage: Eukaryota > Metazoa > Arthropoda > Arachnida > Araneae > Araneidae > Argiope > Argiope aurantia. The sequence goes on along the minus strand of JAPMOR010033187.1, from coordinate 52,570 downwards.
GGTGAATTGTTTGATATTGCTAATTTAGTAGAATTCATAAGAATTGAAGTAGAATGCAGGAAGCTTTGTTATTATTAGTAAACCCAAAAATTTCTAATGCAAAAGAATATTCATTTAGAAACAAAACTGATCAAGGTTACAAAAATAGATATTCTGCACACAAGAATGCCTTAGCGACACACGCCGATTCATTTCACCATAAATATGAATCAAATCGTAAATTTAATGAAAAAAGAAACTATTAACCTTCTTCCGGTGACAGAGTGAGTAACCAAAAATGTATATTTTGTACTGAAAAACACATGAGTCATGATTGTTCACTTAGTATTAATGAAAAAAAAATCGTTAATGTCTAAAGGAAAATGCTTCATATGTTTTCAAAATCATATAAGAAGATTCTGCAATAGTAATTATCAAAATTGTAAGCTCTGTGGTTCTTTTTGTGCATAATTCTTTAATTTTCAAAAGACCGTAATCGAAAACCGAAACTAAGAAGATTTCCCCTTTCCGCTGAGACATGTGCAGTTAGAGGAGATTCCGCTTCATTCAGAAGCTATTCAATTTGTCGGTAAACTAGACAGGCATCAAAGCACCCCAGAAAACCGCAAGAGGGGTTCAAGGGGGAAACGCGTGGCCCGTCTGAAGATCCTCCGATCGTTGGAACGCTGCTTTCTGTAGTGGCGTTGATTGCAGAAATTTAGACCATGGCCTTTGATGAATGACATGAACTTTCACCTCTCTTTGGTGTTCAGTGACATTCTGACCCTGCTCTGCGAAATAGAGACTTTTATCCCCAACGAAAATAATACCGCTTCTACCATATCTTTCAGCACCGTATCAAATAAAAGAAAAATAGGGTCTCTGGTTCGGTTTTATTGCAAACATTTTCAGCTTCAGTGAAAGGGGAAGACCGCACGTGCGTTGTATGTTGGATTGCGGTGCCAATAAATCCATCTTGAGAGGGGTGGTCGAGAAATTGAACCCTGAGCAGGGAAATTTTAGCTATTCACACTTGCTGAGCGTCGTGTTTACGATATAGTGCAGATTACGTTAAGGAATGTACAAGACCCGACTTGGTGTGTTGAAATTTCCTCCCAACTTCCCTCGGCCATAAATTTATGAGTGTCCGGCTATTTTAGCCCCTTTTTAGCAGATGTGGAGTATTATCAAGTTACAAGAGCCTGGCAAATGGTTCCAGTGTACATATAAGAAATTACTCTATTTGCCTTTTAGCGGTGTACACAAGAAGTAGTACCCAGCCAATGCTTCAGAAACAAAGTTCTAAAGAATTTATTCTAGAAAGGAGCACATTTTAATGAGGAAGAAAACTCAGTAAACTATATTTTTTATGTTTATAATTTTCTAACGTTAAATATACATATTAAAGAATATGGACACATCTGAATTACAGAAACGTATATATTTTTTTAACGTTGAGATACCAAAAAAGCAATAGAAAAAATGTCATCGAATGATTAAAAAATATATGTAATTCTTCAAAAAGATATTTTATCTTCTTTTTTAAAGAAGCAATTCTTATGAATCATGCAGAATGCTTTTTAAAATTCTGATGCTGAGGATAAAAAGAAGGAATAAAAACGAGCTCTCAATTTTTTCCCCCAGGAACGAATAATTCGTGTTCTTGTTATAAAAATAAAACAGTTCTTAAATTTCACAAAAGAACTTATGATATGAATAATGTAATTATTGAAATGCTTATATAACTTGTATCGATATATAACGCTCATATATATTTAAAAGAGCTAATGCGTTAAAATTTAAGAATGAAAATATTTCTTTGTTTAAATGTAATTAATTGCTTACCAAGTTCCTTCATGAAGCCAGAGTCTGACTAAGGCTGGGGCATACGGGGCAGTTGCCCGGGGTCCCAAATCGAATAGAAAGTTTATTTTACGTTTACTTCTTTAAAGAACTTTTTTTAAACGAAATATCAGCACAGTGTAAAATCTGAGACTGATAAAATAATTACCTTTCTTAAATAATGAAGTTTGTTCGCAATAAATGCAAGAAATATTTAAATACTCCTACATATGAAAATAACTGTTGAGACATTTGCGTATTTTTCATTTAAAAATGACTAATATTTAGTTGATGAGATTTAGGAGTTTTTCTTGTAGACAGATGCTTAAGATAGTTGTAGAAAGCATTCTAATATAAATCTTGCCTTAGTATTTTGTCAGATTGCATTTTAAATTCAACGGTTAAATGTGGCACTTCGAGTGAAGATTATGAGTGTTTTTAGTTGTAAGTTTAAATAGCATTTTGAATTAATTAACGAAAACTACCATAGACATGTTCTATGCACGGTTCTTCATTACTAAAGAAGTGAAGCAGAGTGGGGCCCCCGAAGAAGTTTTTTCCCTGGGCCCCAATTAGACTAAGTCGGGCCCTGCATGACGAGGAATGGGACATTTGTGCTCAATAAATTATTCCCTACCCCTGTTGCATTGCAGGTTTACTTGGATTTGGACCTTTGGCAAGAAAACTTGGCGCGCATCTAGAAGGTTGACGGTTTTTAGTTTTGGATAGCTCTATTTCTGGTCGGGCTAATTGGTGATAATTTTTGTAAAAATTTTATTTGATCTTTTATTTATGAGATCTTGTACATACATTTATTCTTATTCATATATCTTGCAATAAATGATAATTAATTCTATTATTAATAGAAAAGTAAGACTGTTTTTATCAGAAAAATAAATAGCGGAATTAAATGCATTTAAAAAGAAGTAAGATATAAGAGAATTTATAGCTGTTTTATTTACTAATATTTAAACAATCTCATATTTCTGAATGAATTTTCTTGAAAATCGCTATTATCCATACTCATAAAAGGGAAAAAATGTATGTGTATGTATATATATTACAATAGTTCACTTAGCAATATCTTTATTAAGAAACTGACCGCCTTTGGTGACCAGCAGTTCGCCAGTATAAAAGATCTCTAAAATTTTCAAATATATTTTATGTAACTTGATCTCTTAATAACTTTTTCTGCAAAATATTTAACTATCAAAGTTTTAGATTTTGATAGTTATATAATTCAGTCATACTATTATATAGGCCTTAAACTGTTATGTTCATTGTATTACTTGCTAATTTCTGTCAGATTGCATAAAATTTGCACATTAAATTAGAGTGGAAATGTTAAACTGCAATTAATATAAAAATATTTTTTTACTAAAACCAAGCACATCTTTTTTTGAATATGAAAATTGAATGTAGAGTCGCTCAGCATTGAAGTTGTATATGCAATGCAGAATAATTTTTGTAATTTATACAATATCTTAAAGAATTACTGAACAAAAATTTCCAAAAATTTCTCTAATGCATCGTAAAATTCAGTTTTTATTTTTACTTTCAAAACATTTAAATGATGCAAATGAAAATATTTTATTTGACTTCAGTTAATAAATGCTCTTATGAAAAAAATATGAAGTTTAAATTTTACACAGTCCTTTTGTCCTAAGGAGTTATATTCAGCGAAATACTCTTGACACTTCAACTCTTAACTCAAGTTCAATAAATAAACTTTCTATCTTCTGCGATCAAATCTGTCAGTTTTTACATATCAATATTCGAACAATCAATATTTTCATAATCATAAGCCAATCACTGTTGAGAAATCCTGGTAAAAGATTATAGTCTGTTTCAAAGAAGATACGCCAAAGTGTTATAAAATCGCCAATTTTTATAGAAGAGTGATATTCAAATTTCACAAATTATTTAGTTTTGATGAATGATTTAGTTGATTGAAGTTCAAAGATTTTTATTTAACCTTTAGCGCTCCGAAAAGTAAATATTTGCCGAATAAGAGAACCTGTTCATTGCTCCGAAAAATTAATATATATGAATTTTCCCAGAAAATTAATCTACATATTTTTACCACTCTTAAGTATTTTTACCAGTCAAAATTTAATAAAATAATTAAATAAAACGACAAAATGATGCACTACCTTGAATGGTTCCTGAGAGGAGAGATCGAAGTGCTAAGTGTTAAAATATTGATGTCTCAAAAAAATTTGTTAAAAAAGATTCAAAGGTTAATGTAAAAGGGTAAACATGTAAAAGGATTACAAAGGGTAATGTAAAGGACCTATGTAAAAATTTAAAATTCTTAATTCATCGGAGCATTTATTGACTTAAGTAACATAAAATGTAATTGTTTAGTTCATTTAGACCATTTTTTTAGTAGATGCGTGCTCCTGATTAAAATTAACTGATGGGCGCTGATTACAGTGATTATACAATAGATATTTTAAACCATGTTTGCCTTAAATTTAATTGTTTGATTTAATTAATACTATAGATATTGTAAAAGATCATAGAAATCTTTTCCCCCATTTACTTTTTAGAAAATATATTTCAAATTTTTTCGCTTCACACAGACACTTGCTGCAATTTACGCTTTTATATATTTAATTTACAATAATAGTTGATTTATTTTTTAATTTGAACTTCTGTCAAAGTGATGGCAACATGTTGAGAAAAGCTAATTTTTTCCCACTGACGTGCTCGTGCAGATTAAATTTTATTTTTATTTTGTGCGAAATATATTGTTGAAAAATATAGTTAAAATATTTCTTTAAAAACTTGTTAAACATCGATACTTAATTTGTAGATAAAAGCATTGATATCATTAAAAAGAAAATTTTTTGAGTTTTATCTTAATGCAAAAATCAATTTTGTGCTGAAATTTTTCGACAATTATAGCTTTGTAATTTTTAGAAACTATATCCATTTTTAAATCCTGTTACTCCTTAATGTAATAAATTATTGTATGTATAGGGAACAATGTAAGTGAAATTAATTAAAATTAGACATGAAAATGATCTGTAATGCTCATAAACAATGCTGAATGAAAAAGTTTTTGTATTAGTTGGAATTTGAAAAGAAAAAGTATTTAAATTTCCATTTTTCTTGAGATTACTGAAAATTAAGAGACGCATTGCACAAAAAGCGGAGTAGTATAAGGTTTTTAGAACAATAGTAAATGTTACTTGTCCAATAGAATTTGAATTTAAATACGCTCTTGTGAGTAAGCGATCAAGAACAAGCTAAGAAAATTTTAGCAACCATAAATCTGTATTATAAAATTAAGTTGTTTACTACTTTCATAAAAACTTTTAAAAAATGCTTTTTAATGTGTATTAGCATTTGAGTAACAATATATTTTACAACTATTTTTCTTCAATTCATGGTTATATAGGAGTAATGATAATTTCTATTTTGAAAAAAGTAACGTTCCTACCAAGTTATTTAATTGAATCTCTCAAACTTTTTAAAATATTATAGTTACATACAAATGAACAAAAAATTGCGGATAAGCTTTCAGAAATGCGGAACAGTCTTGACGATGCTGAATGTCAGAGACAGAAATGTTTGCAATTAATTTATTCTTTTTTTTTTCGTTAAATGTAAGTGACCATATAATGCATATTGCGAAATATTGAAAAAGAATTATTTAGAAATTATATTCATTTTTTTAAAAATTTCTAACGCTTTTTTCTTATTTTCATATTACTTTTTTATGTAGCCGTTTAGATGTTGCATTTAAATGTCATTTCCGGTACATTGGATTATGTATAGTTAAATCTGACAGTAAATAAGCTAGAAAATGAAGTAATATATTTCAGATTTGAAGGAATTTCAGTAGTTATCAACATTTTCTTATTGAAAATATGTTGTTTTTTTCCTCCTGAGAACTAACCAGCAGCGGTTTTTAAAATTATTAATATGATTCCTATCATTTATTTTAATCAGCCAAAAAGCTTATTATTTTGCAAAAACAAAACAAAACAAAAACCTTATTTGAACAGCTTTAACGTAAAAAATACATTAGCTCATTTCAAGTATCAGCTTGTGGAATATATATACATAAAAGCATACATACATAGAGAAAGAACTAAACATTATTGATATCCATTTAAATCTGAATTTAATGCCCTTTCTCTGCATTTTTTTTCATTTTGTTACATGGAGTTAAACCGTAAGAGATATAAAGATTAAATCCTCATAAAACTAAAAATTATAATTCATTTTATTAGATTAAATTTGTATTATGCGCATCAGAATTATAATTTTTATAAATGTCTTCCGTGTAGGAAAATCATAAACGTATTCTTTTTAATAAATAGATTTTTAAAGCACATTTCTCACACTTTATATTTATTATTTTCAACACTCGTCTGAAACGTGGTAAGAGTCATCAGCATTTTTCTCAAGGAAGTTTCGTTTCGTTATCAGAGACATGGAGTATCATTCTCACTCATAGCGAGTTGATTACCATTTGGCGTACATTGTAAAAACGCCAAATCTTACATGCAAAGATAAAGTGAATAATGTGGTGGCCTTTCTTAACGCTTGAGCGGGAAGGGGGAAATTTATTGAGCGCAAATACCACACAACCCATGCTAAGCTGTTAAAAGAGAAGATTACCATTTTAAGGATGGCGATAGAGCTTGGAGATTCGAACCCGAAGCTGTAAAAATCTGGGAAAAATCATCAAGAAAGTAAATGATATTGCTTACAGAGTTCAGAAGTCACCTAACTCCAAGTAAAGAATTATTATATTAGTGACATTAATTAACAATTATCGATATTAATCTCTTTTATTCTACTTCTTTTAGTTAATAATAACACATGCTGATAATTTTCTATGCTTTGAGCAGATTATTCATTTAGGGCAAATAAATGCGCAAGTTTGGACAGAAGCTTCCCATAAAAAACATCTTCTAATAATTTAGAAAAATGGACTAGCTCCTTCAGTTCATCATTGATATAAATTACCTATTCATTATATAATAATCATTATATTAATTTCCTATAATTAAACCGATAAGAAAAGCCGCGGTTCGGATCCTAATTGCTTTCTTATTTATCAAAGGCTTACGCAAAGCATGAAACATTATGTTGATGCCTATATCAATGACAATTCATCCATTAGTGCTACAGTACCCACTTAGTTTATTTTCAGAAGTAAAATTTTCTTCTTCTTATCGAATTTTTTACTTTATCTCGAGTCTTGGATGTTCTTTGCTTATTCTGTCAGCCCCGATAGACAACGAAAGCAATAAAAAAAAGTAAAAATAAGGCGGGGAATGAAGTAACAAGAAATAAAAACGCAGATTGAGGCAGTTCATGGAAGTTCCTTTTGTGCAAAATAGATGGATTTAAATAAACAAGTGACTCTTTTCATCGTCTGAATTTCGAGGAACTGCACCTACAATCAACAGTGGCGTGGAGGGCTCGTCATTTTTTTTCCTTCTCTTTGTCAAAGTTCGCTTTCGTTCCTTCCGATTTTTACTGGTTTTTATCTCGCCGGATATTAATAAGTTGCTTTCGATTCTCGAGGCCTTGACAGAAACACTTCTGCCTTATTGAACATTCATATTCTTTTGCTAGAAATTGATTTTTGAAAAAAAGTATGAGGATCATTTTTTTAAAGTGTTCTTCAGATAAACATTTTTGTGAGCGATCAATAAATATTAACCCTTTGCACTCGGAAAAGTTATTCGATGCAAAATTATTCACGCAATAAAAGGCTTATTTATTATTCCGAAATATATATGTGTGTGTGTGTTTGTTTCAAGTTGATTTTTTTACCCTTCTGTAGGAATTTTTAACAATCGAAATTGAAAAATAAATAAATAAAACGTTCAAATGATGCGACGTCTTGAATGGTGATCATGAGTCACCTCTTGAGCGCAAAGGCCTAATCGGTGTATTTAAAAAAAAAAAACATTAACACTGGGGATAATTTATTGCATATCTTATGCGATATTCATTTTTGGAAGAGAATTCGCTGACTATGTGGGAATGAAGACCGATCCTTTTATCTGCTGAATTATCACAGAACTTTCTGTTGCGAACACTTAAAGAATTTTTACACCGATAATTGAATAAATTTAAAATGGAAGAAATCTTATCTGTGGATTTAAAAGTTTTAGGCTATTTATGGGTAGAGCATTTCTTTTTTGTTTTTTAAATGCAAATACTTTGATAAATATATTTTGCAGTACTGCTAGTTTCTTAACTGACAAGCTATCACTAGCATGTATTCTAAAGATATGACAATATTAGCCATGAACAAAAACCGAAAGGTAACCAGATAGATCTTGACACACATTTGTAAACCTCTGAAACCATTTGAAAAGTTGCTCTTAAGCTGCAAAATAAAAAATAGCCGTTTCCGAATTGCAAAATAGCCAACAAACAGAATATTTTTAACCGCAAGTCGGAAACTTTTAGCTTCCTTTTACTTTCAAGAGCTTTTTTTTTTTTTTTTTTTTTTTGCATACTTACTAATCAGTATAATGAAATCAGGTACGAGAACCATTTACTTTTAGCACTGAAATTACTCCCGTGCCATTCGCACTCCCGCGTTATAATTCGTGACAAAAACTAACAAATGTATGATTCGGTGTTTCACAAAAATCCATTCAAAAATAATTTACGTTTTTTAAAGTTTCCATTTCTGAGCGCAAGCTTGCATTTTTATAAACTTCATTAGTAAACAAAGAAAATACGAAGCTTTAGCTCTATTACAATTAACTGCTGCAAAAATTCCATGCAAATCATCTTATAGGGAAAATATGCGCCATTATTCCTAAATATTAGACTTTTAGCAGCCGTTTCTCGAACTGATATCATACATTAATGAAATTGAAAATGTAAACTAAACCCCACTTCTTAAAAAGTAATTATCCTATTGCGAATAATTTGACAATTTAATCCTCTGTCGTGAGAGGATTATAGAGGAGGTCGCATTCCTTGAAATGAGTACCAATTTAAAAATCCCTGTTAAAAATGAATTCGCTTCTTAAGAAGTATAATTAATCTATAGAGAAAAAAGTGCAATTCAATTTTTTCCCGACTATGAGTACATTTATTAAATTTGAAACAAACGCCATCTCCCCCCCCATTTATTACTAAGATATTTAATCATTAAGGCTAAAATTAAGTTTTAACTTAATACTATAAAAATTAAACCACTGAATTTTTGATAGATTCGTTTTCTTCGACAGAAAGTTACCAAATTTTGGATTTGTCTACGATTGACTGACTATTAATCACTTTAGATGCTAATACTATACAAAGCTACAATTTAGTATAGTAAAATATAGAACATCGGCACTACAAAATTGAGATTTTTTTTTTTTTTTGACAAATTCAGTCAGAGTAAGACTTACAACAGCAATAAATCAATCAACTAGAGTTGAGAAAGTCCACTTCCGACAAACTTAAAAGTATTACAGCACATACCAAGTTATTTCTCCATAACGCAATATAAACTCGCGCCAGATGGATCTCATATAAATGCATTTTAAATAAGCATATTATCTATCATGTTTAAGAAAATTATTACGCAAATTTGTCTTTTGCATCATTCCACTTGCATTCAATAAGGAATCGTTTATTTCACGTGCGAATTGCGAATCTACAATCGCGATCAATATTAACAATAATTTCCAATTATTTTAACCCACTTTGTAAGAATCCCGAAAATACCTATCCATCTTAATATAAATATACAACAAAACGTTTCCAAATAAATGAAAGTCGAGACTTAGGGTTTAAAAAAAAAACTATACACCACATAGGAATTAATCTAGGAGAATAAGGGACAGCTGTGGACAAGAAGCAAGACTTTTTTAATCAGAATTACAATCCGTATATCAAAACTTATTGCTCAATATAAATCAGTTCTATTTCAGAAATATATTTCAGCTAATAAAACCATATACATAACGAGAGTTTACCTTTCCGAGAGATTTTAGATACTTAAAGTAATATACGCCGCCAACGTGCGAATGAAACCGGAATAATCATAATACTCATTCAAGAAAATTCAGAACATGGAGTTCCTTCCCAATAGGAATTCACGCAGCAGATTTGCCAAAATTATCTTTAGGGCAGATTTTTATTCCTCCGATACAATAACCCAACCTCCCTCCCTTGAAATGCAATTCACAGTGGACAAGCAAGTCAATGCTGCAACAAAATATTCAGTTCAAATTTGCTTCTACTCTAAAAGCGGAAATAATCGAGGTATTATTTCTGCCATTAAAAAGGGAAGCGTAAATAGTAAATGCAGCTGGCAGTACGAAATTTTCCTTAACCGATTTCGTAAATTATGCTCCTTATAATAATCGAATAAACCCTCACATCCATTTAAAAACAAGGCAAAAAGCTAACTTTTTACGAAGGGTCTCTTATTTAACAGAAGGCCTGTTTTAACATTTCCATTTTAACTATCCTTAATGTCCTCAAAGGGAGAAGTGCTCAATACTACACAAATTTATACGTCACAATTCTACAGTGAGGATGCATCATTTGAACGTTTACGCCAGAGCAGATCGCAATGTTTAATAAACTAATGAACTAGAACTTAATCTGATGTATACTTGGCTAGGCAATTCTGCACCACGATATGGTTTCACAGCTATTCCAATGTCATGCAACTAAAATGAGAGCACTAGCCTGTATTAATATTTTAAGTAATAATAAAAGCCCCGAACCCATCTTTAAATCCACTACATAGATTTATGGAATAAATTGACTACGCTTTACGTCTACAAAAATAGAATGCACACAGGAGAAAGACTGGAATGGTGCTTCCTATTAAAATAACTATCCTATGAAATCGCATTTTAGTGCGACGTTCAATTAGATTAATGCGCGGAAAATTTTATTCTGCTTCAACAAATTATTAAATCGGAAAGACACCCATTTATCAGTAGTGTCAATCTCGTCTCCACGCTGTTGATGTAAACGTTTAAAACCCATGAAAGATTACAATTCGAATGGATCAGAAACCACTCACATTGTAAATTCTAAAGTCAAAAGTCGATACTAAACATACAACCAAAGCGAATATTTTTTAATTTACAGTCTATTGGTTGAATAATAACGACATAAATTTGATAAAAAAATCATAACAAATTTTTGACTGGTTTTAAAATATTTATTTATTATTATAATCATATGATTGTAGTTCATTCCCTAGAGAAAACTATGTAGTTTATTTTGGTATAAGTTTTGTTCGGATGAGAGAAATAGTTTTCGGTGTGGCCAATTTTAAGAATTTGCTTACATTCATGCTATTAAATACCATTTTTCAAAAAATTATCAATGTTTATTTCAAATATCGACATTCTACTTCTAATCTTTAATAGTCTCAAAACTAGAAATATTGTTAAAGTATATCTACGCCATGTTTTCCTAAAAAAGTGCCCCGAACGTGTTCAGATATCATGAAAATTATCTCAAAATAAAGAAATGAATGAAACAAAAGTCAAATGCTGTTGAAAGGCCTGGACATGCTCAGACATATATCGTTCTGATATATACATGACTTTCATGCAGCGATTCGCTCCATTATAGAATATACTCAAAAGACATGTCGGTTAAATTGCAACTTTCGACGTATTTTTCCTCATGGCCCGAGTGTCAAGCTTCGAAGAAGATGACGTAGGTTCGATCCCCGCTCTTTGACTTCGTTTTTCTTTCATTTTTTTTTTTTTTTCATTTTATAATTTTTTTTTAATTCTACGTTTTGAGAAAATTATTTTTTTTCTTTGCAATTTGTGATATTTTTTCAAGAATTTTAAATTTTTTTTAATTTAAAATTTGTTTTAATGTAACTTAAATGTATATTAATTTATTTTAAATTAACTTTAATTTATTTCAATCTTTTATTTAAAAATCCTCCCAAACTAAAGAAATAAGGAAACAGATGCGTAAAATACGGTGGAATCTGGTCAAAAAGCCCAAATAAGAATGATTTCTGCGCATAGGATAGGAATGATTTTGACACTTAAAAATTCAATAAAAATATATAAATATTTTAACATAAAAATTTATTTTTGAATTATAAGGTTTGGAATAATTCAGAGAAACTATAGAATTAGTATTCGGAATAATATATATATATATATATATATTTAAAAAAAGAAGAAATATGTATAAACCATTTTGGGATTTCGACATTGGAACTGAGGACCAGCAAAAATCTGCGATTCTCCCTGTCGCTCTATCCACCAAGCCACATATCCCTAGAGCGGACGAGGGGTCTTTGATTCTTAGTACGACAATTCAAATACGGTGGGTTGGTTGGTTGGTTGGTTGGTTGGTTGATGGAGTTTATTGGCGCAAGAACCATTTTCGATTAAACTGCGCCAAACATACGGTAAGATTTAACCCTATTTTAAAAGTTTAAAAATTTCTTTCTAAATTGCATCATTTTCCTGAACTTGTCTATCTGTAAAATCTATAAAACGTAAGAGTATGATAAACCAGAATCTAAGAGTTATTTAAGAATCAAATCGTAAAGTAAAAGCCAAGGTTGGTTGGTTTGTGTGGTTTATTGGCGCAAAAGCCACATTTGGCCATACTGCGCCAATCAGATGGTAAAATTATAAAATGATATTTAAAACACTCATTTGTTAAATTAGTATAAGTGTGAAAAGATAAAATTGAATAGTGCAAAAAGTGATCTTAGCATCTGAACATTTAAAAACATGGTTCATGAAAATCTGAAACTATGAAGAACGAACAAGAACACACACACAAAAAAAATGTTCAACACAAAATAGAATTATAGAAAATTATATGTAAGTAAAAAAGCCAATAGCTCTTAAGAATTTAAAAATATTTGGGTGGTATTTTTCACCCACCAAGTCTTGTAATGTTGAAGACGAGTTAAAAAAAACAAGCACGATAAGAATTAAAAACAGGACATTCAATTAAGATATGGTGAACAGTAAAATCAACTTGGCAGCTGATGCACATAGGCGCATTTTCCCCGAATATGAGATGTTTATGGGTGAAGCGCGTATGCCCTATACGGAGACGAGTTAATTTAACATCCATCTGCCGTATAGGATGAACAGGCCAAGAAACAACGTCCGTTTTTATAAGATGTAATTTATTGTGGATCTGCAGATCCCATGACTTTTGCCAGTTAAAACAGATGTGGTGATAGATGGATCTTTTAATGTCGCTAAAGGGAATTCCCATGCTTAAAAAAGTCGTTGCAGATTTTGCGGCCAAGTCCGCCTTCTCATTCCCCAAGATGCCGACATGACTCGGTACCCAACAGAAAATAATATTTAACCCATCATTTTTTAAAAGTCGCAAGGTAAATAAAATTTTAATAGCAATCGGATGCATCCGATTGTGGTAATGCGATAGTGTATCCAGAGCACTCATGCTATCGGTGTAAATAATAAATTTACGCTGAGTAGAAGTTGAAATTTTCTGAAGAGCACAGAAAATTGCCAATAACTCAGCAGTAAAAACTGAGCAGCAACTGTGAAGACGGTGGCTCAGTGTTGCAGATGTAACAACAATTCCACAACCAACATATCCATCGGATTTCGAACCATCCGTAAAGATAGGCACAAAAGAAGAATACCGATAGCGATGATATAAAAAGAGCTGTTGGAAAACAAAAGGTGCAGTTAATGATTTGTCAAAACCCATGAAAGGATTCAAGAACGAAAACTGTGGGATATCCCAAGGGGGGAAAGTAAAAAAGTCAACAGCCTTAACACGAACAGTATTAAGATCCGAGTCATGCAGGAGCAATCTGGCTCTCTCACAAAATGGAAGAACGTGAGAGGGGCGGGCATTATAAAGTCGACGAAGACCGACTGGCAAGGAAATATCGCTTAATGGATGTTTGGGAACAGATTTTGTACGGAAATAAAATAAGGCAGACATTTTCTTTCGTCTTAAGCAAAGTGGTAGTTGGTGACATATAACATATAGGCTTTGAACTGGAGATGTACGAAACGCACCAGAGCAAATGCGTAATGCAGAATGATGGACAGTATCCAGTCGCCGCAAAACAGATGAGCGGGCGGAACCATACAACATACACCCATAATCTATCCGGGGGAGAATTATTGCCTGGTAAATACGGAGAAGGGAGGTTCGATCGGCACCCCAAGATGTTTTTGAGAGAACTTTTAGAATATTTAATGATTTCTCACACTTCTTCCGCAAATATAATATATGCGGAAGGAAGGTGAGTTTCCGATCGAGAATCACTCCCAAAAACCGTACTTCATTCACAACAGGAATTGGAATATTTTTAATTCTAATACAAGGATCCTGGTGAATGTTTCTTTTCCGACAGAAGTGAATGCAATTACTCTTCTCTGGGGAAATAGTGTGACCATTATTATCACACCACGCTACCAATTTATTTACTGCGTTTTGCAGTTGTCGCTCTATTAGTGTCATGTTACTGCCTTGGCATGAGATCTGAAGATCATCAACATAAAGTGTTCCTTGAACAGATGAAGGCAACTTATTTAAAATTTGGCTTAGATGCACAATAAAAAGAGTAACACTGAGGACACTTCCTTGAGGAACTCCCTCAGCTTGAATAAAATTATTCGAATAACAGTTACCAACTCGAACACGAAAAGTACGTTGTGTTAAAAAGTTTTCTAAAAATATTGGCAAGTTACCCCTAAAACCAAAATTAAATAGTGTGGAAAGTATACCATAGCGCCAAGCACGATCATACGCTTTCTCTATGTCGAAAAATATAGAAACAAGGTGGTTCCTCCTAACAAATGCGTTGCGAATTTGAGTTTCAAGTAATACGAGGTTGTCAAAAGTAGACCGACCTCTACGGAAACCACTCTGCAACGGGGAGATGCAACCTTGTTTTTCCAATTCGAATATTAGACGAGCGTTGACCATGCGCTCGAAGGTCTTACAAAGGCAATTTGTAAGAGCAATTGGTCTGTAGTTCAGAGGGACAGATGGTTCTTTGCCAGGTTTTAAGATAGGAATCACAATAGCTTCTCGCCATTGTGAAGGGTATTTCTGCTCAGTCCATATTCTGTTAAAAAGCAGTAACAGATTGGAAAGGGAAATGGTATTCAAATGGCGAAGCATGTTATATGTGATTCCATCTGGCCCAGGACTGGTATCATGGACTTCAGACAGAGCCATCTCCAGTTCATGCATCCTGAATTCAAAGTTATATGGAATGGTTCTTCTAGTTTTGAAGCGCAGAAGCAACTGTTCCGCTCGATTCTTAATTGCCAGAAACTGAGGGCTGTAAGAAGCAGTTGCGGAAACTTGTGCAAACGCTTGACCGAGAAGGTTAGCAACGTCTAATGGGTTCGAATGCATCATATTGCCGGTTTTTAAAACCGGAATAGAAGTTTCGTGATAGATCCCATTGGCGGCTTTTACTTTTCTCCATAAAAGTTTACTGGACGTGGATGATGTGATGGATGAAACAAAGTTAATCCATGATTCTCTCTGGCTACGACGTCGAATGCGGCGGGCTAGCGCCTTGGCTCTTTTAAAGGCGATCAAATTCTCAGTCGTAGGGTACCTTCTGAAACGATTCCAGAGTTTTCTCTGTTTCTTATGACTATCGCGGCAGGCTTCATTCCACCACGGTCTACGAAATTTTCTTAGCCGTGGTGTGGTTTTCGGAATGGTGGCGTTAGCGGCGTTCATTATCGTATCAATGACATTTTGTACTGCTTGTGAAACGTCTTCATTACTGACCATAGCCTCATTGATACCTGCTACTTGGGAAAATGTATTCCAGTCTGCCCGCTGGAATAGGAAACGCGGAGGACAAATAGTCGCACCACCGCTATCAGCGTGGGAGATTATTAGAGGGAAGTGATCGCTATTGTGCAGATCATTCCCAACTGTAAAATTTAGCAACGGTAGCAGTTCAGGAGAGCATATGGCCAGGTCAAGACAGTGGAAGCTACGCGTGGGCGCATGGAAGTATGTTTTCTCGTCAGTATTGAGCAGGCAGAGACAGTTGTTAGCAATAAACTGTTCGATCTGCTGCCCACGAGAGTTGGCACTATCCGAGCCCCACAAAGTACTATGTCCATTGAAATCGCCAAACAAAATGAAGGGTGACGGAAGTTGGTCTACTAGATTGTCCAGGTCTTGATGACGGATAACACCGTGAGGTGGAAGATAAATACAGCAGACTGTGACTAAAGATCGTATATGAACCTGCACAGCCACAGCCTGAAGAGATGTATGTAAAATAAGAGGTGTGCTCGCATAGAAATTTGAAGTGAAAATACAGACACCTCCAGAACCATGAGATCCAGTGTATGTATCTTTCCGAACACAGCTATATCCGCGTAACTTGATGGGAATGTTGGGTGTCAAGAAGGTTTCTTGAACACCGAAACAGATAGGATGAAATTTGTTAATAATTGATTTCACGTCATTAAGTTTGGAACGAATGCCGCGACAATTCCAAGAGAGAAAGGTACCCATTAAGAGACTGGTTTAGAGGATAAATGAGAAGATACAATTTTTGGAGTTGCCAGGTCTTCGCAACTCATTTCAAGCTCAGACTCATCCTCAGATGGATGTAATTTTATATCTGGGTTATTCAGCTTTTCACCGAAGATGGACGTTAGGTCCTTGTGGACTTTACCTTGTGTAGCTAGTCCCAAGGCTACGGAATTTTTTGATGTCGATTTCTTTAACTTTATTGGGAGGTCGTTTTGCTTAAGCCCGCGTTTTGCAAGCTTTAGTTTCATTGATTTGCTAGATTTGACTTTATGTTTATTTGTTTCCGGTTTGCAAGTTTCAGGAGCACTTACTGTTGATTTTTCAGTGTCAGAGTCGGATGTTTTCTCAGGTGGATTGGTTTGAGGCTTACTTTTGATACAGTTTGGACATGAGCAATTCGCACAAAATGTTTTTTGGACGGCAGATGCATAGCTTAAGCCTGGCGTTGGAGTTTCCGCTAAGACCTTTCGTCTAGCTTCAGGATAAGATATGCTTTCCTTTATTTTAAGTGTTATGATTTGCTTCTCGAGAGTCCATCGTTTGCATGCCCGTGAAAAAGATGAGTGTGCGCCATCGCAGTTCACACACTTTTCTTGTGCGGTACACTGCTGGCTGTCATGGCCTTTCTCAGCGCAGCGGGCGCATGTGATAGTCCCGCGGCAATTTACCTTCGAGTGGCCGAAACGCTGACACTGGAAACATCTCAAGGGGTTTGGAATGTACTGTCTCACTGGAAGTTTCATATACCCGGCATAGATATATTCTGGTAGTTTAGGAGAATGGAACGTCAGTATTAGATGCTTAGTATCAAGGAGTTGTCCATCCCGCCGAATAGTTATACGGCGTACATGTGTCACTCCTTGTCCCTGTAATTCCTTCAATATTTCTTCAAGCGGCACATTAAATAATTCGCCGCAAGTGATCACGCCCTTTGAATAATTCAATGCTACATGTGGTTGGACAGAAACAGGTATTGTGGCCAGCGCTTTTAACTTTAAAATTTGGTGCGATTGCTTCTTAGTACTAACCTGCACCAGCAAATCCCCTGAACGCATTTTTCGAATTGAGGAGACCTCGCCAACTGTTGCAGAGATAGCCTTCTGAACAAGGAAAGGCGAAACTGAGTTGAAAGATTCATTATTGTCCGATATTCGTTTAATAACAAAAAAGGAGTCAAAGATTGGAAGATTTTGGGAAAGTTTCATTGTTCTTTGTTGCCCACTGAAGGGGGCCTTTTTAGGAGGAGCCATACGATATTAAAGAAGATTCGGGCCCGACGGCACCGCCCACCACGGAGCCCAACAAGGGAAGGCAGCCACCGGCTCTGGACAGTTCCAACCTCGGCACTTACCCTAGTGCTAATCGGTACCTATACGCTCGGAGTTACCCCCGGGGACAGTGACCACCCTTAACGCCAAGCCCAAGGAGTAACCCCTTCGCTTGATCCCTAGCAAACTAGCCACTTAGGTGGCTAGGTACCAGCCGATTGATACACCGGGGACCACAGTGCACCACCCGTCTGTCAAATGGGTTGCCACGCACGGCAAACACGTGGGGTTTTGGCTGTCCATGAGAAGCAAGAAGCAAACAGAGCGGCGACAGCTTCTCATGGAGAGCTCCCTCGCTTGCCGTCGAGGGAAGGAAAAAACAGCAGAAAGCAGAAGGCATAGGGGAGTTTGAACATGAAGGGAGTAAAGATCCCTGGGTACCTCGGGATTGGGACACCCGTACTCACCTAAAGAAGGTGAGCCCCTGAGGGGAAAGTAAAAGCCAATCATTTTTAAAAAGGTAAAAAGATGGGGATGGGGTACTTTATGAAGAATATCTTTTAATTTGATTTGAGGAGAGTGAAAGTAGAGAATTCGTTCATTGTTAAATTGTGGACATTCTATTAAAATGTGAAGAACCGTCAAAGGAAATTGACATGCTGTACATCGGGGTGCGGGTTCCCCCAACAGTAAATGTTTATGTGTGAGCCGTGTGTGGCCAATTCTTAATCTGGTAAGAATGGTATCAAATTTTCTACTAGGCAAACAAGGCCAAAAATCGATTAAATATTTTATTGTTTTAAGTTTATTTGCCTCTGTAAGATCCCACTGGATTTGCCATTTTAAATGCAAACTGGATTTAACGTGGTTTTTAATCTTTTAATGGAATGGGAGATTTTAATATACTGATAGCAGATTTCGCTAGATTGTCTGCTAATTCATTTCCCGGTATACCAACGTGAGAAGGAACCCAGCAGAAAAGAACTTGGAACCCCTTGCAAGTGAGATTATCATGTAGTTCAAGTATGCTAAAAGTCAATGGATGAGAGAAACGGTGGAGTGATATCAACGATTCTAGGACACTTTTTGAGTCTGAATAAATGATATAGTTATCAGGTGGACTATTTGAAATGTGAGATAATGCATGAAGGATGGCAGTCATTTCTGCAGTAAAAATAGAACATGAAGGGTGAAGTTGAAATGAGATGGTATCGTTGATAAAAACACAAGCAAAGGAAGTGCATGAAGAACATTTCGAACCGTCTGTAAATATTGGAATGAAATTTTTATATGATTCACGATGATGAGCAAAAAGTTGGAGGTAAATCTCAGGGGCCGTATTAGTTTTATCAAAAGTTGTAAATGGATTTAAGTATTTTAGTCCATGCGATTTCCAGGGAGTGAGGCAATATTTTACGTTTGATACAACGTGGATATTTTCTATGTTTAAACTGTTTAGAATGTTTGTTGCTCTGTTAAAGAATGCAGGAATGACGGATGGTTTGGCATTTTGTAAGCGAAGTATGAATTGATTTTGCTTGTAATTAAAAAACGGATGTGATGGAAGGGATAAAATTTTAAAATAGTAATGGAGAGTTAGCATTTTTCGTCTCTGATCAAGAGAGGGCTCACAACATTCGACATACAGGCTTTCGACAGGAGAAGTACGAAAGGCGCCACTGCAAAGTCTGAGAGCTGAGTTATGAATAGGGTCTAATTTTTTTAACACACTCTGTCTTGCAGAACCGTATATTGCACATCCGTAATCCATTCTGAAGAGCACAGCTGCTCTGTAGACTCGAAGCAAGGATGTTCTAGAAGCTCCCCATGATGTGTTTGAAAGAACTTTTAAGATGTTCAAAGCCTTTTCGAGTTTCTTTCGTAAATATAAAACATGTGGACCGAAAGTGAGTTTTTTGTCAAAAATTAGTCCTAAAAATTTAATTTCATTGACAACATTGATGGGTTGACCGTCAAGTATAATCTCAGGATCTGGATGGAGGCGGCGTCTACGACAAAAGTGTATACATTTTGTTTTCGTTGAGGAGAAAGAGAATCCATTAAGAGTAGACCATTGTTGGATTTTATTTACGGCCAGTTGAAGTTGTCGTTCCATAAACGCAATATTATCCCCTGAACAAGATATGTAAAGATCATCAACGTAAAGGAAGCCTTTGACATAGAGTGGAAGTTGTTGTAAAATGTCATTTATCTTTAAAGCAAAAAGCGTTACACTAAGTACACTACCCTGAGGCACCCCTTGTTCTTGAATAAAGTAGTCTGACAGTTGGTCTCCAATTCTTACTCTGAATTTTCGAAGTTTTAAAAAATTCTGAATGAATATGGGTAGATTACCACGAAGGTTGCAGTTATAGAGATCGCGAAGAATGCCAAATCTCCAAGCACGATCGTAAGCTTTCTCTATGTCGAAAAAAATAGCTACGGTATGCTGTCTGCGAATAAAAGAATTTCGAATTTCTGTTTCCAAGGCGAGCAAGTTATCAATTGTTGAACGTCCCTCTCTAAACCCGCTTTGGAAGGGACTAAGAAATTTGTTAGTTTCCAAGTAATATATTAAGCGCTTGTTGACCATCTTCTCGAGAACTTTACATAGACAGTTAGTAAGTGCAATTGGGCGGTAGTTGCATGGGTTTGATGGCTCTTTTCCAGGTTTAAGAATGGGTATTATAATAGCCTGTTGCCAGGATGATGGGAAAGATTGCTCACGCCAAATTCTGTTATAGAGAAATAGTAGATTGAGTAAAGATATATTAGACAGATGTTGTATCATAGGGTAACTGATATTGTCGGGACCTGGAGATAATTTACGAATTTCAGAGAGACATCTTTTTAATTCAGGAAAAGTGAAATCTGTATTGTAAGGAGCAAATGGAGAGGAATGAAAATTAATTTTTTTCTTTTCAGCTGTAAATTTATGGCGAGTAAACGGAGTTGAATAATTATTACTATTTGATGTTTTAGCTAATTCTGAGGCAATGCAATTAGCAATGTCTTTTAGAGATGAAACAAAGATTCCATTAGTATAGAGAATTCTTATATTGTTAGATTTGTATATGCCGCAGGTTTTCTTTACTCTCTCCCATAGTTTTTTGCTAGATATGTTGGAATTAATACTGCTGATGTATCTTTCCCATGACTCCCTTTTACTTCGTCGTTGTATTCTTCTCGAGTTGGCCTTTGCTTGCTTGTAACTAATTAAGTTCGCAGTGGTTGGGTTTCTTCGGAATCGACTCCAGGCTTTTCTTTGCCTCTTGTATGCCTCGCGGCAATCTTCATTCCACCATACCTTCCTTTGTCTTTTAAAATTATTGGAGCTTTTAGGAATTGAATTATCGGCTGCAGCAATTAACACTTCAGTGACATTTTTGATAGCAGTATCTATACTATTGTTAGTGATCATTTCTTTAGTTATATTTGCCCTTAACTGAAATTCTGCCCAATTGGCTGCTTTAAAATTATATTTCAGTGTGCGATGAGTTAAAGGTGTTTTTCTGTTATCAAAAATAATTAAAGGAAAATGATCGCTATTGTGAAGGTTATTGGCAACATGGAGTGTAAGATGAGGCAGGAGGGTTGGAGAACATATTGCAAGGTCTACAGAGTGAAAAGTTCTAGTCGGCTCGTGAAAATAGGTATATTCGTAATTGTTAAGAAGACAAAGACTGTAATCATCTAGTATTTTTTCAATTTGTTTGCCCCTTGTATTTACATCAGTATTACCCCAAAGTTGGCTGTGTCCATTCATATCACCAAGAATGATGAATGGTTCGGGTAGCTGGGAAATGAGATTATTCAACTTATTTTGGTCAACAGGAGTATTTGGTGGAAGGTATAGACTACAAACTGTAAATAAGGAATGGGTATGGATTTGAACAGCTATTGCCTGCAAAGGAGTATTTAATGATAGTGGAGATGAAGGAAAAGAGTTCGAGATCAGCAAAGCTACCCCTCCCGAAGCTCTATCGCCTGTACCATTTTTTTGTACGAGTTCATAATGCTTTAATGGAATTGTGTCGTTAGGCTTTAAATAGGTTTCTTGGAGAGCAATAATGGAAGGTTGGTGTACATTGATGATGTCCTTAAGGTCTGACATCTTATTTTTAATTCCTCGGCAGTTCCAAGAGACGATATTGGCCATGCAAAAAAAATTAAAACACAAAGCTAATGAGTTTTTAAGGAGACCGTAATGAAGTATCAGTTTCACTAGCTGAGGACAGAATGTCTTCATCCGATGGATGGATGTTGATAATTGAATCAGCATTTTTTACGTCTTCTGTTTTTCCCATTTTTTTCAAAAAATCATCTTTAATTTTTGGCTGATTTTGTAACAGTTTATCTTTTTTTAAAGCAGCAAGACGGGCTTTTTTAGTTGCTTTGGTTTCCTTTACTTGGTCAGGTTTTTTGTTGTTTTTTGCTTTATTTGCTTGTTTTTGTATTAGGGGGGATGACACATGTTTTAAAGGAGAAGCATCGGAAGATATTTTCATTTGGATAGGTGGCGCTTTTATGGATTGCGATGAGTTTGGCGGTACAGGTGTCCTTGAGGTATTTGAATGGAATGAAATTTCGGTTTCTGTATTATTTGGGTTCGAAATATGTCCGCAATGTGTACATTGTTTAATAACCGATGAATATGTAATTCCTGGTTTGGGAGTACGTTCGGTAATTATTTTTCTGGCTTCTGCAAAAGAAATATTTTTCTTCATTTTAAGAGTGAGAATTTCTTTCTCCAAGGCCCATTTAGGACAAGATCTTGAAAAGGCTGGGTGAGCACCTTCACAATTCCTACATTTAATTTCTTCCGAGATGCAATCTGAAGAATCGTGTCCAGGAACTGAGCATTTGGCACATATTTTTGTACCTCTGCAAGCTTGCTGAGAGTGTCCGAATCTTTGACATTTAAAGCATCTGACTGGATTAGGAATATAAGGTTTGATAGGGCATCTTAAATAACCTGCCTTTATTGACTTTGGTAATTCTGTAGTAGAAAAAGTTAGAACGACATGTTGTGTAGGGATTAATTTACCATCACGTTTGATGTGAATACGACGAGCTCCACAAACTTTTTGATCAGACAATTCATTTACAAGTTCAGATTCTGTATGGTTTTTGAGACCGCGTTCGCATATTACTCCGCGTGAAAAGTTCAGATTCCTATGTACAGAAACGTTGACTTTAATATTTCCTAATGCTGTTAATTTACTTAGAGTTGCTGCTTGGGTAGGATTAGATACTTCAATGAGTAAGTCCCCAGATTTCAGTTTTTTTACATTCTTTACTTCTCCAATATGAGATAAAATGAGCTTGTGAACTATAAAAGGTGAGATTTCATGAAACGTATCCATTGTTGACATGATGAAAAACTTTGTATCTACAGTGACTACGGTGCAGTTAGAAGGACTCATACAAAGAGGGAAAAAATTCGGGTCCCAACGGCACCACCCACCACGGAGCCCAACAAGGGAAGGCAGCCACCGGCTCTAGATCTTTCCAGCCTCGGCGCTTACCTTGGTGCTAGCTAGGACCTATACGCTAAGAGCCACTTCCAGGAACGTCTACCACCCTTAACGCAGAGCCCCAGAAGATGACCCCTTCGCTTGATCCCCTTGAGCAGACCAGCCAAATCGCTGGGATACCAGCCGATTGATACACCGGGGACCAAAATGTACCACCCGTCTAATGGGTTGCCACGCGCGGCAAACACGTGGGGTTTTTTGGCTGTCCATGAGAAGCAAGAAGCAAACAGATCGGCGACAGCTTCTCATGGAGAGCTCCCTCGCCTGCCGTCGAGGGATGGAAAGACCAAGCAAAAAGCAGAAGGCGTAGAGGAGAGTAAGCATGAAGGGAGTAAAGATCCCTGGGTACCTCGGAATTGGGACACCCGTACTCACCTATAGTAGGTGAGCCCCTGAGGGGGCAAATACGGTGGGAATCGAGTCTAAAAGCACAATGCTAAGAATAGGAAGGATTTCTGTGCATGATCTAGACTCTTAAAATTTCAAATAAATATTTTAGCGTAAAGTTTTATATTTGAATGAATAGGTTTGGAATAATTCGAAATAACTATAGAATTCGTATTCAGAATAATATTCAAAATAAAAAAAAAATGAAAAGTAGAAGTATATATAAAACCATTTTGCGGTTTCAAGACTCGAACTGAACACTAGCAAAAATCTGTGAATCTCCCTGTCGCATTAACTATTAATCCACATATCTCTAGAACGGATGAGGGGTCAAGGATTATTAAAATTAATAAAATGTAAGAAATATGATCAGCAAATTATGTGTGAATTGTACATTGAAATCATGTCTCAATTGCATAAGTCTCAATCTGCATAAGCAATATCATGTCTCATAATCTAAAATTGTCATACCGGTCTGACCATTGTTTTTAACACAACAGATTTTTTTTATTACTCATTTGTAATTCAGTTTTACGGACAAAAGTGTTTTGGGATTTAAAAAAAAAATGTTTGAGATATTTATTTTAATAAATCAACAAAAAGCATGTCTGAATAGCAGATCATTAGTTTTCTTTCCTGAAGTTAGAAAATGCTTATTAAATACAATGTATACTTTCAATACAATGTATTCTTTTATTAAAATTGAATAAAGAAACAAGTTCTAAATATAAAAAAACAGCAACCAGAAGCATCTTTTTTTCGAAGTGTCATAAGTTTTAATGACAGTAATATTTACACGGAATAAAAAAAAAGGAATGGAAAGTACTTTGCAAAAAAGAGAGTAGAACTTATTTATTTTCATGAGAAAGTTTCTACAAAACGTGAAGAATAGGGAAACCTGATTACACACATAAATTTTCACTAAGTTTAAATATCAAGCTGTAAATAGAACGATCAATTTATTTTGCGAGATTGCATAAGTGTGGCGAATTTTCAATAAAAAGGAGAATTTTCTTTTGTGAAAAACATTGTTTTTTTTTTAAACCAAAAATTTCTAAATTACAGAACTTTAAATGGAATTCGAGCTTCTAATTCGAAACATTGCAAGATTAAACTATTTATTTGTATTTTTATTTAAATAATTTATTGCCTATCTGAATTTTATTTTTCAGATTCATTTAATTATATTATGGATCTGAACACACAGGGTGTAAACAAAATATATATTTAATCATAGAACACGTGCATTTAAATAAATAAATAGTATTGTAGAAAAATATGTATAAAATATAGTTAAAAGTTATAAAATAAGAGAAAAGAATCGTACCGAAATTCTGTACGAATGAAAAGCTCATTTTCAAAATTTCAAAGAGGTAAAAAATCATTTTTGTGCTCTGATATATTCCGAGGTCATTGAGAAAAAGCATTAAATTATTGATTAATTTATAAATAAAAATCTAATATAAATTTTGAAAACATTTCATAGCCAGCACCTATTATTCAAGTAGTATGCAGAAAAGTGCAGTGCCATATGGAGCGTTTACAACGATTTTTTAAACCTTGCATTTCCTGTTTTATTTCTGTACTTCGTATTTCCATTTCAGATTTCTTCGAGAAATTAATTTAATTTTTAAATTTTGCGCCTTTTCTTTTGAGCTTCTAATGATAAAATAACAAAATGTTATAATTTTTTTATCATTAAATTAAAATAGGATTAAAAAATCATTTTTGAGATTATAAATCCATATTTCTTGAAATTCTGCAGAACATATATGCACACTAGAAATTCCATTGCATATATAACGAAGCTTGAAG
Organism: Argiope aurantia; assembly: GCA_026543865.1. Taxonomy (NCBI): domain Eukaryota; kingdom Metazoa; phylum Arthropoda; class Arachnida; order Araneae; family Araneidae; genus Argiope; species Argiope aurantia. The sequence continues at coordinate 27,237 of JAPMOR010033187.1, read as the reverse complement.
ATAGCTATTCTATTCAAAGAAAAGAATAGGAACAGAATTACTAAGAAATAATGAACTAAATATATATAAAAATGCACCGCTAATTTGCTCATTGAGATCTTCTGATTATTACTTTCATGAACACAGGCAGTGCCAAAAGATTCCTGCTTTCATATCTCAATAAAAAGTGTATTTTGTATTTTTCTGCTTTTTTTTTCTTCTATTCAATTAATATTTTGGTATTGAAATAGTATTTATAAAACCATAGTTTGTCTTTTGAATGAACTCCTTAAGCATTCACTCGTATATCATATGGGCATCATCGCTTTCGAAACATACAAGTTGACATAAAAACATTATAAATAGCTTTAGTTACATTAATAAATTAATTCAATAATTAATCGATTTAATTAAGTAATCACATAATCCACAAACATCTCATATATTCTAATTTAATTGAATCCAAAAGACAGTAGAAACGAAAAGCTACGTATAATTAGAACATGAAAAAAAAAAAAACTTTGAAAGGGTTAAATTCTAATGCCAAAAGAAATTATTTTTCCAAATATATGTTTTTTTGAAATTCTTTGAAAGACTTGGACATAAAAACCCATTTGAAATTACTCTAAAGGACTTCTACATAGACACCTCTTTTTGAAAATGTATGAATAACAAAGAAGAAACAAGAATAAAATGTCATGAACAATAAAAAAGAAAATAAAACTGGCAGTGCTAATAACGCCTCCTACGGTTTAGCGAGGTCATTGGAATTGTTGCTGCGATATCGACTCGTGATTTCAGACTTCGACATCCGATTGCTTTAAACATTTGTTTTAAACATCTGCTTTTTTTAATTACTTTGATGTGATATATTATAATTTCTTATAAGGTGTGTATCAAATTAAACCAAGTTATTCATTATACATAATTTTTATTATTCAGGCTTCCCTTGAAATGTTGTGGCTTTGGTTTTAAAATGAAGTATTTCCACTGTTGCATTGGCGCCATCGATGAAAATAAATCACAGTTCTATGAAAAAAAAAAAAAAAAACATCTGCGTGGCGATTAAAAAAATGTTTACATTGTTTTAGCTCATGAATTTTGCTACAATCCCGTTTGTTATTTCAGATTATTCCAGCTGTCTGTTTTCGAAATCCAAACGATCTAACAAATGGGGTGGCGAATTGCTTGAGTTGCAATAAGGGTGTGGGAAAAGAATCGTTCCAGAAGCTTTGCAGTGTGTAATTCTAAACATTACATACAGTTTATGTCAACATTATAGACTGCGTTTTTGAATCATATTTAGTAAGACCTTAATGTCAGCTTTCTGCTGACTTGTAATTTCATCAAAAGAGATCAGTTTATGTCAACATTATAGACTGCGTTTTTGAATCATATTTAGTAAGACCTTAATGTCAGCTTTCTGCTGACTTGTAATTTCATCAAAAGAGATTCTCTAGACTATTTTTTTTCTACTAATTTTTATTAATTTTGCTTTAATTGGTGTTAATTATTATGATGATTTAGACTTTTACCTCGCCATGATGATTCAGACTTTTATTGCTTTTAGATAATTATCTTAACTAATTTATAATTTTTAAATTGGGGTAAAATTTAAGTACATAAATTTTTTTTTTGAACCGAGATATACAATAAAAGTATTTTATAACTCACATATTGTATTTTTAATATTTTAATGTTTAAATGAATCCAAAACATAGTTCTTGTTAAGGAAAAAAAAATATTAAAATGTTTTAAAATTTAAAAAAAAAAGGCAGTATATATATCAGGGTTGGCGAACCTTTATGGATCATGTTGTGTTGTCATTATTTCTGTTGTTGCTGGTTGGTTGGTTGGTTGTTAGGTTTTTTTGGCGCAAGAGCCATGTTTGGCTATGCTGCGCCAAGCAGATGGTAAAACAATACAAAATTAATTTATATAAGCACACATATTAAGATATAAAAGCCAAATGTATCAAAAAATGGGAAAACTGAAAAGGCAAGAATGTATAATGTTAATGAATTTATAAATGAAATACTGATTCGAAAAACAAATTTTACAATGAATTGATGTGAATTGTTGAATCTCAACAGAAGTTTAAAAAAAAATGCTAAATACAGCTATAAAAACCAATGGCTTTTAAAAATTTAAAAATGTTTGGGTGGAATTTTTCACCCACCAGGTCTTGCAAAGTTAATGACAATGATTTAAAAAAGTGTAAACGAAAGGAATTAAAAGATACACACTCGATTAAAATATGTTTAATGGTAAAATCTACAAGACATGTGGAGCACTTTGGTGTTGTCTGGCCAAAAAGGAGATATTTGTGTGTAAAACGACTATGTCCTATACGGAGGCGAGTCAATTTGACATCAACCTCTCGTATAGGGTGGACAGGCCACAAACCTATTGTAGGTTTAATTGAGTGTAATTTGTTATGGATCTGCAGATCCCATGATTGCTGCCACTTAGTAAAGACCGAACTAGTTAAGGTCCTTTTAGCATCAGAATAGGTAAGTGAATGTGTTAAAAAGGTTGATGCAGCTTTAGCAGCAAAATCTGCCCTTTCATTGCCGTAAATACCTACATGCCCCGGTACCCAGCAAAAAATGACTTTAAAACCTCTATTTTGTATGATTCTCAATGTGAATAAAATCTGAACAGCAACTGGGTGCATCTGAATCTGATAGTTAGAAAGTGTTTCTAAAGCACTCATACTGTCAGTGTAAATTATGAAATTAAGCCGAGTAGAAGAGGAGATTTCTTGTAGAGCACAGAAAATTGCTACTAACTCAGCCGTAAACACAGAGCTACTGTTGTGCAAACGATAGCTCATTGTATCAGATGGAGTTACAATTGCGCAACCAACGTGTCCGTCTGATTTCGAGCCATCTGTAAAAACTGGTGCAAAAGAAGAGTACTGACAGCGGTGCTGATAAAAAATTTGCTGAAAAATAGTAGGATTACTTGATTTATCAAATCCTAAAAAAGGGTTCAGAAAAGAAAATTGCGGGGTATCCCAAGGGGGAAAGGAATAAAAATCAAATGACTTAATGGCAACACTAGAAAGGTCCGAACCATGTAGGAAACTTTTGACTCTCTCCCAAAAAGGAAGAATATGGGAAGGTCGCGATTCGTAAATCCTTCGAAGAGAAACAGGAAGAACCGTGCGACAAATAGGGTGATTTGGGATGGATTTTGCACGAAAATAAAGAAGTGTAGACAATTTCTGACGCCGCAAATAAAGCGGCAACTGGTGGCAAATAACATGTAAGCTTTCTACTGGAGAGGTTCGAAAAGCTCCGGAGCAGATCCGCAGAGCAGTGTGGTGAATGGTGTCCAATCGCCGTAAAACAGTAGGACGTGCTGAGCCATACACCATGCAGCCGTAATCAATACGGGACAAGATGACCGCTTGGTAAATACGGAGTAGGGAGGTTCGATCAGCACCCCACAAAGTTCCGGAGAGCACTCTCAATATATTTAACGTTTTTTCACAACTCCTCCGCAAGTGCAAAACATGCGGAAGAAAAGTAAGCTTTCGATCGAATATCACTCCCAAAAACCGAATTTCATCTACGACAGGAATGGGTATGTCCCGTATACAAATATTCGGATCTGGGTGAATGATTCTCTTCCGACAGAAGTGAACACACCTACTCTTCTCGGGAGAGATTGCATGACCATTATTGTTACACCAAATTATAACTTTATTGACTGCATTTTGCAACTGCCGTTCTATGAGATTCATATTGCTACCTTGGCATGAGATCTGCAGATCATCAACATAAAGAGTTCCTTGAACAGATGATGGTAAAACAGATAAAATTTGACTCAGATGAACTATAAAAAGTGTGACACTGAGGACACTTCCCTGTGGAACACCCTCAGCTTGTATAAAATTATTTGAATAATAATCACCAACACGAACACGAAAAGTACGAAGTGATAAAAAATTTTGTAAAAATATGGGCAAGTTTCCTCTAAAACCAAACTTAAAAAGTGTGGATAGTATACCATAGCGCCATGCACGGTCATACGCTTTCTCTATGTCGAAAAATATGGAGACAAGGTGATTCCTTCTAACAAATGTGTTGCGTATCTGGGTTTCCAATAAAACGAGGTTATCGAAAGTTGATCTACCTCTTCGGAAACCACTTTGCAACGGGGGGATGCATCCTTGTTTCTCGAGTTCATACACAAGGCGAGCATTGACCATGCGCTCAAAGATCTTACAAAGACAATTTGTCAAAGCAATAGGCCTGTAATTCAGAGGATTCGATGACTCTTTACCGGGTTTTAAGATTGGAATGACAATAGCTTCACGCCATTGTGAAGGAAACTTGTGCTCAATCCAAATTCTGTTAAATAACAGTAAAAGACTGGAAAGAGAAGTTCTATTCAAATGGCGAAGCATATTGTATGTGATTCCATCTGGCCCGGGGCTGGTATCATGAGTCTTGGATAATGCTGCTTTCAATTCGTACATCCTAAATTCACAGTTGTATGAGTGAGTGCTTCGAACATTAAAACGCAATGGCAACCGTTCCGCGGGATTCTTAATTGCTAGGAAATCAGGACTATAAGAATCTATTGCGGAAACTTGTGCGAATGCTTTTCCTAGAATATTAGCTACGTCTAATGGGGCAGAATGTATCTCACTTCCTGTTTTTAATACAGGGATGGACGATTCACTATAAATCCCATTAGCGGCCTTTACTTTCCTCCATAAATGTTTACTAGATGTAGAGGATGTAATGGATGATACAAATTTTATCCACGATTCCCTCTGAGTACGACGGCGAATGCGACGAGCTAGCGCTTTGGCTCGTTTAAAAGCGACAAAGTTCTCAGTTGTTGGGTACCTTCGAAAGATGTTCCATAATTTTTTCTGCTGTTTGTGACTGTCACGGCAAGCTTCATTCCACCATGGTCTGCAAAATTTTTTTGGGCGCGGGGAGCTTTTGGGGATTGTGATATTTGCGGCATTTATTAGTGAATTAACTACAATTTGTGTTGCTTCCGATATGTCTGATGTACTGACCATATCCCGAGTGATATGTGCCAATCGCATGAATGCAACCCAGTCTGCTCTCTGGAAAATGTAACGAGGAGAGCATGCGGTTGTATTTCCTCTGTCAGCATATGAGACGATAACTGGGAAATGGTCACTATTGTATAAATCTTTCTCAACGGAAAATGTCATCAATGGCAAGAGTGTAGGAGTGCATATGGCCAGATCAAGACTATGGAAGGTACGTGTGGGTTCATGGAAGTAAGTCTTCTCTTCACTATTGAGCAAGCAGAGACAGTTATCAGCAATAAACTGCTCAATCTGCCGCCCACGAGAATTTGTACTAACCGAACCCCACAACGTACTATGGCCGTTGAAATCTCCAAGAAGTATAAAGGGTGAAGGAAGCTGGTCCGCTAGATTATCAAGATCTTGTTGAGGTATGATATCATTAGGCGGTAGATAGATACAGCAGATTGTGACCAACATTCGTACATGAACTTGTACAGCCACAGCCTGGAGAGAAGTATGCAAATTGAGAGGCGTACTTGGATACAGATTGGATGTGAAGATACAGACACCGCCAGAACTGTGAGATGCTGTGTCTGCATCTCTCCGAACACAGTTGTATCCACGTAATTTAATGGCAATATTGGGTGTCAAGAAAGTTTCTTGGACACCAATAGAAATGGGATGAAACTGATTGATGATGGTCTTGATATCAAAAAGTTTGGAGCGAATGCCGCGACAATTCCAGGAAACGAAGGTACCCATTATGAAAGAGGTTTTGATGAAGAAGGAGGACGTGCATTTGTTGGAGTTGCTAGATCTTCGCAACTCATATCAAGTGAATCTTCATCCTCAGATGGATGGAGCTTAAAATCTGGGTTGGTTAGCGTGTCACCAAAAATGGTGGTTAAATCTTTATGGACTACATTCTGATTCGCTAATCCCAAAGCGACTGAATTCCGTAGATTAGATTTTTTGAATTTTACGGAAAGATCTTTTTGCGAAAGTCCACGTTTCGCGAGTTTCAGTGTCAGTGAGGTCTGAGATTTATTCTTTCGGGATTTTCTATTTGTATCGGGATCTTGTTTAGAAGAATCTGGAGCATTTTTGGTGGAGCTATCAGAATCTGATTCAGATGTTTTTTCTGGAGGCTTTGTTGCCGAATTCTGTTTCTTGCAGTTGACACAAGAGCAGTTCGAACAAAATGGTTTTTGAACGATTGAAGAATAGCTAATTCCAGGAGTAGGAGTCTGTATTTCAACCTTGCGCCTTGCTTCTGGGTATGTTAAATCTTCTTTTATTTTTATTGTAATGATTTCTTTCTCCAGTTTCCAGCGCGAGCAAGTTCGAGAGTAAGAGGGATGGTCGCCATCACAGTTAACGCACTTTTCTTGTGCGGTACACTGTTGACTATCATGCCCTTTTTCGGCACAACGGGCGCAAGTGACTGTCCCGCGGCAATTAACTTTCGAATGGCCAAAACGCTGGCACTGGAAACATCTTAATGGATTAGGAATGTATTGGCGAACTGGTAATTTTATGTAACCTGCATATATGGATTCTGGTAATTTTGGACTGTGAAAAGTGAGTATATAATGTTTTGTCGGTAAGAACTGGCCATCTCGTCGAATTGTAATTTGGCGAACATTAGTCACACCTTGCTTCTTTAATTCAGAACTTATTTCCTCTAGAGGAACGTTATATAATTCTCCGCAAGTTATTACACCTTTGGAGAAGTTGAGCGATGTGTGAGGACTTACAGAAACAGGTATGGTGGCTAGAGCTTTCAGTTTGAGGATATTTTGAGCCTGTTTTTTGGTATCGACTTCTACTAGTAAGTCACCAGAACGCATTTTTCTTATTAAGATTACCTCACCAACGGTAGCTGCAATAGCTTTTTGAACAAGGAATGGTGAAACGGAGTTGAAAGTTTCTTTATTTTCTGAAACACGCTTAATCACAAAAAATTTATCAAAATATTGAATGGTATTAGGAAATTTCATTACTTTTTGCCCACTGAAGGGACCACGTTTGGAGGAGCCCATACGATATGATAAAAGATTCGGGTCCGACGGCACCACCCACCACGGAGTCCAACAAGGGAAGGCAATTACCGGCTCTGGCCATTCCCAGCCTCGGCATCCACCCTAGTGCTAATCGGTACCTATACGCTGGGAGTTACCCCCGGGGACAGTGACCACCCTTAACGCCAAGCCCAAGGAGTAACCCCTTCGCTTGATCCCTAGCAGACTAGCCACTCAGGTGACAAGGTACCAGCCGATTGATACACCGGGGACCACAGTGCACCACCCGTCTAATGGGTCGCCACGCACGGCAAACACGTGGGGGTATTTGCAGTCCATGAGAAGCAGGGAGCAAACAGAGCGGCGACAGCTTCTCATGGAGAGCTCCCTCGCCTACCCTCGAGGGAAAGAAAAAAAAGGTGACAGCAGAAGGCGCAGAAGAGAGTAAACCTAAAGGGAGTAAAGATCCCTGGGTACCTCGGGATTGGGACACCCGTACTCACCTATAGTAGGTGAGCCCCTGAGGGGATTTCTGTTGTTGCAGATTAGATGACAAATAACTTATATTAGGATTGTAAAGTGTTACTTTTAGCAGAATGCATGCTGAATTGGAGTCAGCTTCCAAACGGTTTCTAAGCTAGTCTTCAATGTTATTTATCTCTGAAAATAATGACTCGCAGGCATAGGTTGATGAAAATATGGTTAAAATAGCATGAACCCAGCTTCTTCAAACAGTTAAATGTATCTGGAATCGAATTCCATGTTTCTAAAATTTCGTTACTGTCATTTTTACTGATATTGCTTGTTAATCTTTCTGTTTCAATCTATTCCAACTTTTCTTCTCTTTCAATAAATTTTTAAATCCATATTGAAATAGACTGAAATCACATCGGGGTACATAACAAACTTCAGATAATTCTTTGAACTGAGAAAATCTCGCTGAAAATTCCCTGATTGAAGAAACAATTACAGAAATAAATTCTTCAATAACTTTTTCTTCGTCTGGTTTCTCATATACATCTGTTGTTGTTGTTGTTTCCGATGGCACTTGCCATAGGCAAGCCCGCTGATTTGAAATCAACGATTTTAAGCCGAAAGGGAACGTCTCTTATTTTAGTAGCGCCAACTAGGGCCAAGAGTACGATTTTGCTACTCACGCATCACATTCGCTTGCACAGCCCCTTTTTAAAGGGGGGCACATTCACACATCTCACAGATAGAACAAATGAAGGACAACTATGCTCGAACTGGGATTCGAACCCGGAACGTCCAGATCACGGGGAAGACGCGCTATCCCTATGCCAGGACGCCGGCTCATATACATCTAAATTTGATATATATATTTTTTAAGTTTGTGAAATGATATTTTTTTTTCAAGTTTGTAGTTTCTTGTAATAATATCGTTTCTGAAAACACGCAGTTTAACAACAAAAGTGCGAATGAAATCCATCATGATGACATTTTTTTTTATTTGTGTCTTGAAGTTTTTACGTTCAATTCATTGAAATGTTGGCATATGTCAGTAAGAAACAAATTTTGAAAGCCACATGATATCCAACAACTGTAGGTATTGGTCAATTTCCCCCTCATTTTTCAGAAACAGTCTGATTTCTTTCAAGCAGTCAACAAACCTTTGAAGTACGTTCCCACGGCTCAACCAACGAACATTATTATACATTAGCAATCCATTATACATCCAGTTGACTTCATCATCCAACAAAACATCCAACTTTCATTTATTTAAAGCTTGTAACGATATGAGGTTGACTTATTTTTGTGATCGCCATTACATTATCAAAAGATGTTAAACCACTCTTAGCACACAAGGCTTGTTAGTGAATAATGCAGTGAAATTCCAGAATTGAATGTCCTACAACTGTTTTGAAATAACTAAAAAAAATTTTTTTTTGCCCGCCATATTTGGAGTACCATCAGTTGTTACTGAAACAATTCTTTACAAAACAATATCTTTCTCAGCACGCGATTTCTTAACATCCTTAAAAATATTTGTGCTCTTTGCAGTTGTTAGCAACGATTGTTATTGCACTTAATTCTTCCTTAATGGCGTTTCCTTTACAAAATAGCAAGCTAAAATAGAACGTGCAGATTTAGTGACGTCAGTACTTTCGTCAAGACATAGAGATATAAAAGTTGAGTTGAGTTAATGTCATCTGTTACATTTCCGGCCAGTTTTAAGATTCATTGTATTTCCTGATAGAGAAATATCTTTGATGCGCTGAATTATCTGACCTTTGTTATCAAAATCCTCAAAAAGTGACGACGTGCATGCTAACCAGGCTTCCTTCAAAAACTCGACCTTTTTAAAATGCTTATTATGCCGATCAATGACATTTGCAGCCAAGTAACTTGCCGCGCTCATATGACAATTTTTGCTAACATATTTAATCATAGACGTCGATTGTTTATTTCTGTCTTTTATTGCACTTACAGGGAATGGGAATATGCATCCAGTGCACCGCAACCGATCACTCGCGTTTGTTCGAATTACTTCATAGTAAACGTCGTTATTTTGAACTAAAAGGCAAACCGTTTTGATCGGTGACGTGTCCAAAATATTGTGCTGCGTGCCATCAAAGGCACACGTGCCACTAGTTCGCCATCCCTAATATACATGATTTTTTTTTCTTTTTTTGAATTGATGGCAAAAAGTGCTGAAATATCAAAGATTAGCAATAAAAATGTTGTTTACTGAAATTATGAGGGCGTTTGGACCCTACGAAACGAAGAAAGCTAGATGAATGAAATTCGGCGCACAGATTTAATATCTACATTGTTGATGCCTGTCAAGACCATATACCAGATTTTATCTATCTAGATCCAATCGTTTTTGAGTTATCTTTGTCACAGACAGACGGACACTTTCCAGAAGTATGTTTCTCAAACTCAGGCAGATTTAAAATGTGGAGATTCGTCAAAAGCGAGTTCGAATTTTTTTTATGATTCACTATATCACACATAGGAGAAAGTAAAAAGGCGAAGTTTGCACTGCCACGAAAATTAATGTGTGATTAGAAAATAATTTACTCGGTTATGCTGTTAATGGCATTGTGATGGGATTTGATTCACGCAGAGCTCATTTATACAGTGAATGGGACAAGTGTGAGGCTTTTAAAATGAAAGTTTTTGTGTCCAGAATAATTTGTTTTAGGCATTCATTTCATGTGATTTAGATCTTCAGATGGTTAATCCTTGACTATATTTTAATTGTAATGTTGATGAGCTTGCCTCATTAAATAGTAGGTTTGAATCGCAGGCGACTCGCGTTATGAACAACAGGATAATGCAAAGAGATGTAATCTGAACGTAGGTGTCTTTCATATTCATCTAATTCTACACTGAATAGCAGCTTTTGCTATCATTCAAATATGGGTGAAATGACATTTAACTGATTAAAACAGTTTAATAGAAAAAATCTTGAACATCAGGGGATTTTTTTTATAAAGGATAGGATAATATTAAAATTGAACGCAATCAGCATGTCCGATGAACCAGCTGATCAGCAAACATGGCTTAAAAATTAGAAAATGCATACACATTTTCACAGAATTGCAGAGAAAAACTGAAATGAATCATTAACAAGCCATTTAATTTAAATATTTGGTGAAATATGAAATCAAATGGGTCAATTTATTAAAGGAGGAACCCCTTAATATGTAATGCAGCAATTGATTGAATCCACTCATTTTTACTGATTCAGTCGTGTGGACCTTGGCGATGAATTCCTGGCAAACGGTGAATAGTATCGGATAATCCAATTTGTGCTTTATTCCAAGTGCTTATTCCCAAGCAACTGAAACGAAAATTTGATGCATTTCAACACTTATACCAAATTAGGTATGTGGTTCTGTGACTGCTTAAGGTATTGCATTTTTGAGTCATCTCGTTTACATACTACTAAAATATCGCATTACACAGCGGCAGGTGGTTGATCCTTTATTTGATTTAGCTCAAAATTTGATGTATGTCTACTATATAGGGAAATCTGCATCTCGAATTATATCGATCTAGTTGTCTTCGTTTTGTATTTATCGTGTTAACTTATATTCGAACAACCGGACAGACAACTTCCTCCGAACGAATTTAGCTCAAAAGTTGATAAAAATCTGAAACTTTGGAGCAAAGCCAGTATACCAAATTTCAGCCTTCTAGCTCAAAATATTTTTGAATTATCTTTGGCATAGACGTGCAGACATGATGTCCAAAATGGGTATTTCGAAAGCGAAAAGGACTAAAACATGTAGATCCGTAAAAATCTGGAGTTCGAATTTTTTTTTCTGTTTTTGATGATTGCAATACTTTCTCTCTACTTTGCATATGAGAACCTCCATCAGGATCGCAAATTGTTGCTTCTGAATGAAACAGAAGATACTTTAGAAGACGCGGAACTATCTAAAGCAAATTCATTGTTGATTTTTATTATTGTCTTTTTTCATGCGAATGCTCTTCTCCCAGCATGCTACTGGACGGATGTGAATACTGACTTTTGAGACATGTTCGTACTACCGAGGGATGGAACTTGAAGAATGAAAACTGGCATTCTACGTTGGACTGGCCTGGCGAGAATTTTCGCAGACATTTGAAAGGACAAATTGCTTTGTTTATTATGAATGAGGAGTCAGGAATGAACAAACTCTTCAATGAGCAAACTGCGTGCTTTTTCTGGACTTTTTTTTTTGCGAAGAATTTTGACCCTTTTTTTTTTATGAACTCAATCATCTGAATTTTATTCGATACACCTGGGACTTCTAGAATATTCTCTACTCTTTTAAAAATGTTTGTATGCATTTTTTCATTGTTATAAAAATCAGATCGATTTTAATTGTATTCAAATTTGAAAGTAAAACCACTTCCCTATTCTCCTCCAAAAGAAAAATGAGACATCTCTCGCATCCAGACGCCTTTTTTATGAGAGACTGCTGTGTGGTTTCAATGCGAGCGCGTTGTTTGTTTGCCCCATTACATACGCGGACATTAATTAGAGATTCGCTGTTATTTATTAGTATTTCATGTATACATTTTCTGCTTCCAACTCTTCTTGCACAACGAACCGAATAATTTTTTTCAAAGGATTGTTTCCTGTTAAATTCCCTTATAAAAATGTTAATTTTTTAGCAAAGATACTTAATTTAGGATAACGTTTATAAATTGCACCAAACAACCGTATAAATCCCATTTTTCTTGCTAATTTAAAAGGTCGTTAGTTTTAATATTAAGCGAACCATACTATTGTAAGATCAGATGTCAGTGCAGGTAGGTTTAAGTATTAAATTGCAAGTTCAGTTGCCATTTATTTAATTTAAAAAGTACCGTGTAGCGTCAGATGCATTCACTTAAGGTATCCGAACACGTTCGAAGCGTTTTTTAAGGAAAACGTGGTGTAGAGATATTCAACGATATTTCTGGGTTTAAGACTATTAAAGATTAGCAGTAGGATGTCAATATTTTAAATAAACATTAATAATTTTTGAAAATTTCTATTTAATAGCATAAATTTAAGCAAATTCTTAAAACTCTTCGAATTGGCTACACCGAAAACCATTACTCTCATCCGAACAAAACTTATACCAAAATAAGCTCGATAGTTTCCTCTAACCAGTTAACTACAATCGTATTTTTATATTAATAAGTAAAAATTTTAAAACCAGTTGAAGATTTATCATGATGTTTTAGCAAATTTACGACGTTATTATTCAATTTATAGACTGTAAATTAAAAATAAATATTCACTCAACCTAAATTGTTTTTGTTCATTCCCTAGAAAATAGCATAAAAACAAAATTCACCAAATTTTATAGTAATATGACAATTATGCTTTGAGTTATTTAATTTGAAGTGAGCAAAAAATAAGTAATGTTTTGAGAAAAATGCAGTTAAAGTTTACAGTAACATGTATCATTTTTTTCTGGAAATTTTTGCATTTGACAGTGAATGCCGCCTAGATTCATTTCTTCTGTATTTGTTGAGCTCAGCAAAGTAACATTTGTACGAAGATACACTCCAATAACCTTAAAGATATTCAGTAATCGTTAAAATTTATTACAGACATAAAGGCCCCTAATTTGAGGATTCCGAGTTCAATAAAGACATCTTTAGGTACAAAATTCCCCAAAACGCCGTTGAACATTGGGATTTTGCACTTTCCCGTTCAAAAATTTTTCCGTATTTAAAGCTAAATTTTGTTTATGCAAATTTTTAACATGTTTTGTTGGCCCTTTTAATCGGTACTCCCGGTTATTTAAATGTCCAATTCCGGTTTAACGATCACTACGAAGATATCAATGTCTTCTAATTAAAGTAAAGATAAGATAAAACCTGTTTTGGATAGCTCAGAAGATTGGTCCATCCAATATAAGAATGTTTTTTAAAATGCCATTTTTAGCGAAAACCGACTTTTTCAACGTGTTCGGATACCTTAAACGGATATTTATGATCTGAACTTCGATTTTTTTCCCCTCAATTACAGTCTGAATCATTTTTATACATTCGTGAGTGGATGAACTATAAGGATCTAGATTTTTAATTCGGGTGCAGCGCTGACGTTGTTAAGATTTGGCCAATTTTAAATCGTTTAATCTTTTCATTGTTTAATTTAATTTTTAAAGTTCAGAATTAATTAAATTTCATGTAACTGTTTAATTTTAGAAGGAAAACAAAAGAAGTAATTTTTACTTTAAATCTAAGAATTCGAATTTCTCGTGTAGTGCGCATGTTTTCAACTTGTTCATTCCCGTCACATACAATTTAGAGTCTGGCTCTCACGTCGAAGTACTGAATTTTAAATCTGCAACCGGTGGTTGAGGGTTTCTAGTTTAATAAAGCTAAACATCCCTTTCACATATATGTATATTTATATTTCATTTATTTATCACTTGGATATACAATGTAAATAAGGTTTAATATGATAATTTAGATTAAAATCGCATTTTGAAAATAAGGAAAAATAATCCCGGAATAGACGCCATTTTTTATACCAATTTATTCATGAATAATATAAATATCCGAAAGTCATTTAGAGCCCAAGTGAATCTTTCATTACGAAAAGGCTGAATACAATAGAGCTGAAGCAAAAAATATTTCGATACGTTATAAAATGAAATTATGTTGTCAATCTACATTACTATCTTATCTATGTTCTATTTGCAATCTACACAAGTTTTCAAACGAGTAAGAGTTTGAGCCCATAAAAATCGGTATTCGCAAATGCTATGTTCTGGATTGCCATAATAATTCAAACGGGGCCAGATACAAATATTGAACAAGCATAAATTTGTGACGTAATGTTTACATATTGCTATTTTTATTTCGCTTTGTTACTGAATACTTTTACTGTGTTATACTGAATTTGCTCCAAATAAATAATTTTATCTAGTATGATTATTTTGAATCTAAAAGATTAAATAACCTGTAGTGGAAGGAAATGTCTGTAACAGGAGAGCCAACTGAAGTCTGAAGTGGGCTTAGAATATCATTTAATTCGACAAAAAAAGATGCCAAATATTTATATGTCCAAGACTGTATCAAGGGTTAATTTTAAAATATATAGAAATATAGTATGTATAACAAATGTAATACAATACAGAAACGATAAACCTCTGCACAATATAAATGAAAATATATATTTTTTAATTTAACCATGTGAAAGTGAAAAAAAAAGTTGTTACATTTTAAAAAATGAGGATAAAATATAGCACAAGGAACTTAATTTATACATTAAAAGAAATTAAATTGTATCAAACAACAACAAAAAATGAGCAAGCTAAATAAGGCAGGGAAAAAATGAACTCGGAAGTACAGACATATATTTATATATTAAACAGAGGAAAAATATTTAGTTTGATTAAATTAAAATACTAAAGAATACGAGAAACTTTTTTTGAGTCATTCCAAATGAATTTATAAAACACCAAAGCAGAAAAGGAATGAAATTATTATGCGCTGACTTTTCCGGAAGGCAATACTTAAAATAAATAGTTACATACAAATTTTTAAAAAAGAATTGCGTATGAAGTCGTAGATAATTAAAAAAAATTCAGCTCTGACATTTTTGTAATTATATTTTGCTATCCAAAATTACGAACCACTCAGTCATGGGATCTTTTTTATTTTAAACCTTTCTAGTTAGTGTCATAGTCAATTATGCGTCGCACCAAATTCATCAATATTTTCATAAATTTATGTAGGTTGGTGTAAGTTCTGACAAACTTTTCAGTCGGAAAAGAAACTTGGAGGCCTCACTTCCTTTACTTGCGCAAATAGGCGTGACTTGATTTTTTTTCTTGATTATCAATTAAACAAATTAATTTATTAATCAATTTACACTTACATCGTAAGCTTAATGAATTGCCTTTCATCAGCAAATTTCAATCCTAAAAATGTTTAATATACCAAGATTTAAAAAAAAAAATGGTCTTTTTAAGGATTAAATTAAAGTTTAATTCTCAGAGCTCATATTTTCTTCGGTTTGTGAAATCTCGCTATGTTTACCAATATTTTCTACCAGAAGATGTTTCTTTATATCGTGAAAATTCGTTTGAAAACATTCAAACTTCTACTCCTCGAGACTTACGACAAACAGCATTTAAAATTTTGCATTTTTTTTTATCATCTTGAAATATTAGCAGTGACTGCTATAATTTTGAAACATTTTTTTTTGTCTCGAAATTTAAAAATGCATCAAAATCAGAATTTGTACTTGTGATAAAAATCAGTAAGCTAAATCATTAAAAAAAAAAAAAAACTCCACTTAACACTACCGGATACTCCACTCACACATATTACTGACTATCCAGGAACTTGGCTTACATCAAGTGGATGTAAGTATTCTCTTACTGTCATAGACAGGCATACCAAATAGCCTGAAATAATTCCTATAGTAGATGTGTTGTCATTAACCATTGCTCGTACACTGTCGAAAGGCACAATGCTATGAATGGGAACGATTTCTGTGCATGTGCAAGATTTCGACATCAAAAAATTGAATAAATTTTACCGATATTCGTCTTAAAATTTTATTTTATGAAATGAGCTATTGGAATAATTGTAGTAATTAGAATTTGGAGCATAATATACAAAATAAAAAAGAATAATATATTCAAAATGAAAAAAAATTAAAATGTATAAAACTGTTCAGCATTCTGAGATTCGATATGAAGACCTCCAAAAAGCCGAGAGCATGTGCAGCCGGTATAAAGATCGGACTACGCCCATCGAAAGCGAATGTTGTCTGAGATTTTATATACAATTAACAATTCCTAGCAGAAAAAACGACGAGCTTGTGGTCTGAACAAACGATGTTATGAGGGGGAATTATTTTTTTTCTTGTTTAGTATGCTCTGTTATGAATACGAAATAAACGTAAAACTAAGTTTTAAAAGGACGCAAGATGAAAAGTTGACCTCAAGCGCTGTTTAGCAAAGTTAAGCTCTCCGTTCATTTAGCAGTTAACACAGGAATATTGATTTTAGGGGGAAGTGAAAGGTTCTCCATCGAATAAAGAAAATATATTTTAAGTAACAGAAACTCTTTTCTTGCATTTATTTTTCTAGAAAATATGATGATGTTCCATATTTATTTTATTGCATAGACATGTATTAAGAGTTACATTTTCCTAGGATTAGTTTTCTGTGAGATTTAATCTATTAATTTAACCTTTTGTCAGTATGATAGCAATATGTTGAAAGATAATCTTTTTTCCATACATGCATAATGTATTTGTGCACGTTAAATATTTTTTGTGTGAGTATTTGTCTGTGTATGTAATTAATTAAATTCTTAAATGGATGTTCATTTGCCGATTATTTTTAATTTTCATTTCTTACAAAATTGTTGTAGATGTACAACTCAACAAGAAAAAAAAATGTAAACAAATCAGTTTTAGGGTTACTAGAAGAGCAACTTGTTTGGCCTACCATATTGGCGTCAAACTCGGAACACTCTATACTAGAATTCAACCTTTCAATTTTCTCTCGAAAATAATCTCGGCATGCGCATATTGACGATATATCTAGAGGCCAAACTCTCGTATGAAACGATACCTCGCGAATCGTTTCAAAAGTTCGGGTTGAATGGGTGATTTATTTTTTTATTATATTACCATTTTAAATATATAGATAGCATAAGTACATGAAAGCTCCATCTTCTTCGGCATAGTTTTGCAAAATCGTAAATAAAATAATATCCTGAAGCTCGTTTTAAGCTATAAGCGAAATCTATTTGAATTGCAAACACGGTATCAATATGAGAATATATATATATATATATATAAATATTTTAACTTAAAATTTTGTTTTTGAATGATTAGGTTTGGAATAATGCAGAGTAACTGTAGAATAAGTATTCAGAATAATATTCAAAATAATTTTAAAAAAAAGAATAAATATGTATAAACCGTATCGGGGTTTCGACACTGAAACTGAGGACCAGCAAAAATCTGCGATTCTCCCTGTCGCTCTATCCACCAAGCCACATATCCCTAGAGCGGACGAGTGGTCTTTGATTCTTAGTACGACAGTTCAAATACGGTGGGAATCGAGTCTAAAAGCCCAATGCTAAGAATAGGAATGATTTCTGTGCATGATCTTGACTCTTAAAATTTCAAATAAATATTTTAGCGTAAAGTTTTAAATTTGAATGAATAGGTTTGGAATAATTCGAAATAACTATAGAATTCGTATTCAGGATAATATTCAAAATAAAAAAAAATGAAAAGTAGAACTATATATAAAACCATTTTGCGGTTCCGAGACTCGAACTGAAGACCAGCAAAAATCTGTGAATCTCCCTGTCACACTAACTATTAATCCACATATCTTAAAATGAATAAAAAGTAAGGAATATGATCAGCAAATTATGTGTGAATTGTACATTAAAATCATGTCTCCTTTGCGAATTCTGCATAAGCAATATCATGTCTCATAATCTAAAATTATCATACCGATCTGACCATGGTTTTTAAAACAACTGATTTTTTTATACTCATTTGTAATTCAGTTCTACGGACAAAACTGTTTTGGAATTAAAAAAAAACATAAATGTTTGAGATATTTATTTTAATAATTCAACAAAATGCATGCCTGAATAGCAGATCATTAGCTCTCTTTTCTGAAGTTAGAAAATGCTTATTAAATACAATGTATACTTTCCTTCAATATTCTTTTATTAAAATTGAATAAAGAGACGGGTTCTGAATATAAAAAAAAATTCAGAAGCATCTCTTTTTCGAAGTGTGGTCCACGGTGGCCTGGTGGCAAAGTCACGGCTTCGGAACCGAAGGGTTTCAGGTACGAATGGTTGGTTAGTTATTTAAGGTTTTTGGCACAAAAGCCAAATCTGGCCACTCGAATGGTGAGCCACTCGAATGGTGAGATAAATCAAATTCATATAAAAAGTAATACTAAGAAATCTATATATAAAAAGCTAAATTTCAAAGGGCAACGTATTAAAACTAGTACTCTAAAAATAATATACTTTTCATATTTTCTAATAAAGGCGAAAAACAAATTAAAGACGAAAATTTAACAAATTGAGGAAGCAAAACTAAATAGAATGTAAAAAACCAATGTTCTGTAAAAATTTAAAAATGTTAGGGTGAGGACTTTCACCCACAATCTCTCGCAACTTGATGGATAGCGAATTAAAAAACTTTAAGCGATGTGGATTAAAATTAGGGCACTCGATTAAAACATGTTTGACTGTTAAAATTACATGGCATTTTGGACATGAAGGGCATTGTTCCCCAAATAAAAGATGCTTATGGCTAAAGCGGGCATGGCCAATTCGCAGTCGAGTCAATTTAACGTCTAATGCACGTACAGGGATAACAGACCATACACTTGTCATTGGATCAACAGAGTGTAGTTTATTCGAAGTTTGCTGTTCCCAGGATTGCTGCCACAAAGCGCGAACATGATCAGCAAAATATTTTTTTGCATCGTCATATGGAAGTTCACGCTGTAACATAGAACTTGCCGTTTTTGCCGCAACATCTGCCATTTCGTTTCCGGGTATTCCGACATGACTCGGGACCCAACAAAATAAAATTTTTGCGCCTCTTTTTTCAAGATCGCGAAGAAGAACAAGGATTTCCATAGCAACAGGATGCATCCGGTTGTTGAAATTGGAAAGAGACCTCAAAGCACTGATACTGTCAGTATAAATGCAGAATGTCTGGTTAGAAGAAGCTGAAATCAGTTGAAGAGCGCAAGCTATTGCAATCAATTCAGCAGTAAAAACCGAGAAAGACGTGGGCAGGCGATAGTTATAAGTTTCAGAGGGAAACACTACTCCGCTACCAACATGCCGGTTGGATTTTGATCCATCAGTAAAAACTTCTGTATAAGGGTAGTATTGACAACGGTGATAGTGAAAGAGCTGCTGAAAAACAATCGGTGCTGTTGTAGATTTATCGTAACCAGAAAAAGGGTTCAAAAATGAAAATTGTGGAACATCCCAAGGAGGAAAAGAATAGAAATTTATTGGTTGAATTAAAACCTCGGTAAGTCCCGAATCATGAATGAAAGCTTTAACCCTCTCTTTAAATGGAGGAATGTGAGACGGGCGAGCATCATAAAGTCTCCGAAGACCAACCGGGAGAGACAGGTGATTAACAGGATGTTTCGGAGCTGATAGCATTCGAAAATAGTATTGTGCGGCTATCTTCTTACGTCGAAGATTTAAAGGAAATTGACTGCATATGGCATACAGGCTTTCTACTGGTGATGTGCGAAAAGCACCAGAGCAAATTCTAAGGGCAGAATGGTGTATCGTATCAAGCTTTCGCAGAACGGAAGGACGAGCAGATGCATGTTTCAGGTACGAAACCCGATTCCACTGAACAACCGTCGTGTGAGCAGGTCTGGTGCACGTTGAATCCGACCGGGCCAAACGTCCTCCCACTGGTCTAGTGTGGTGTGGAGAGAATGATGCCAGCTCATGTGCCGTGCTCGTAATCTGTTCGCGGTACAAAATTACGGGGTACATCCCAAAATAGAACTTGTGTTGCTTTAAAACAGGGCGTTAATATAAGAAAACTAAAACTGTCGAATTGTTATAAATTTTAATGTCAGTAATATTTAAAGGAAATGAAAAGTACTCTGCAGAAAGGAATGCAAAATTCTCCACGAAAAAGAGAGTAAAACTAATTTATTTCTCATATGGAAGTTTCTACAAAAGGTGAAGAAAAGGGGTGGCGCGGCTTCTCCGTGATCTGGGAGTGACTGGTTGAAGTCCCGGTTCGGATATGGTTTTTTTTTCTGTGTTCTATCTGTGAGATGTGTGAATGTGCCCCCCTGTAAAAAGGGGTTGGGCAATCGAATGCGACGCATGATGTAGCTAAGTTGTACTCTTGACCCCTACTGAAAAAAAAGAGACGCTCACTAGGCTTAAATCGCCCCCGGTGACAGATAACTGTCACCGGTCTTGTAAAGTGCCATAAGTCACAACAACAACATTTATTCTGCGAGATAGCGTAAATTTTGCGATTTTTTAATAGGAAGGCAGATTTGCTTTTGTGAAAAACATTGGATTTTTTTTATGCATATGTATAGACCAAAAATTTCTATGTTAGACAATTTTAAATGGAATTCGAGCTTCAAATCCGAAACATCGTAAGATGAAAATATCTTATTTTATTTTTGTTTTGTTAAATATTTTATTGCCTATCTGAATTTTATTTTTCAGATTCATTTAATTATGTAATGCATCAGAGCACAAAAGATGCACACAAAATATATATTTAATATCATCATAGAACAAGTGTGTAACTGAAAGTATGAATAGTATTTTAGAAACATATGTGCAAAATGGAGTTAAAAATTATAAAAAAAGAAAAATATGGTACCAAAATAAAATCTCATTTTTAAAATTTCAAAGAGATAAAAAATCACTTTTGTGCTCTGATATATTCCGAAGCCATTGTGAAAAAGCATTCAAATATTGATTAATTTATAATTAAAAATCTAATATAAATTTGAAAACATTTCCTTGCGAGCACTTACTATTCAAAGAGGAGCTTCTTACTACTTCATGCAGGGTTATTTCTGCACTTTGTATTTCCATTTCAGATCTCAACGAGGAATTAATTTAATTTTCTTAATTTTGCGTTTCATTCTTTTTAGCTTATATTGATATACTAACAAAAAATTATAATTTTCTCCATTAAATTAAAACGTGGTTTTAAAAAATCCTTTTTGAGATAATAAATCTATATTTTTAGAAACTCTGGTCAACACTAAATCTATGTCCACTAAATATATACACTAGAAATTCCATCGCATATGTAACAAAGCTTGAGGGTAACTATTCTAGAAAACAACAAAAACAGAATTACTAAGAAATAATGAACTAAATATATACAAAAATGCACTGTTAATATGATCAGTGTGATCTTCTGATTATTACTTTCATGAACTCCCAACGATTTCCAGCTTTCATAGCTCAATAAAAAGTGTTTGTATTTCTCGGCTTCTTTTCTTTTCAATTAGCATTAAAATAATATTTATAAAACTATAGTTTGTCTTTTGGATTAATCCCTTAACCATCGAACCGTATGTCATATGGACATCAACGCTTTCGTAACATTCAAGTTGACATCAAAACATTGTAAATTGCTTTTATTCGACACAAAAAATGCGCATAATACACAAACCCCTCATATATTTTATTTTTATAGAATATAAAAGACAGTAGGAACGGAAAGCTACATATAATTAGATCATGAAAAAAAGAAGCTGTGAAGGGGTTAATTTGTACTGACAAAAGCAAATTAATTTTCAAAATATATGTTTTTGAAATTCTTCTGAAGACATGGACACAAAAATTCCTTTCAAATTATCCAAAAGGACTTTTACTCAGACATTTGTTTTAACAATATACGAACAACAAAGGAGAAAATATATAAATATCAAGAATTATATTAATGAACAACAAAAAAGGAAATAAAACTGGCGATGCTAATAACGCCTCGTATGGTTTAGGAAGGTCACAGGAATTGTTGCTGCAAAAACGGCTCGTGAATTTGGACTTCATAATCCGATCGCTTTAAATATCTCTTTTATTCTTTCTATTTTGCTGTGATATGAAAGGCTTGCTGTGATTGCTTGATATGTTGTGGTTTTAGCTTAAAAATTAATCATTTCCACTGTTATTTTGGCGCCATCAATGCAAATTAATCTGTGCTTTTAGAAAAAAAAAATCTGCCTGAGAAATATAAAATGTTTACATTGCTTTAGCATATGAATTTTGGTGGACTCGCATTTATTATTTTAGATTTTTCAGATGTCTATTTTCGAATTCCAAACGATCTAAAGACGAGAGGGAAAAAATCGCTTGAGTTGCAATAGGAGTGGGAAAGGAATCGTTTGATTTAAAACAGTTTGGTCTACTCCACGACGACCCGCCTACCCGAAAGGGCGTTGCAGTCGTCCCTTGATAGTTGTCGGGAAACAGCTTTGCTGTGTGTAATTCTAATCACAGCATATGGTTTTATGTTTTATTATCGACTGCATTTTTGTATCATTTTTATTAGGACTTAGGTTTTAATCAAAAGAGATTTTCTAGACTACTTTTTTTACACCCATTTTATTTATTTTTGCTTTCATTTGGCATTCATTTTATGTGTTTTTTTTCCCCTCGACATGATGATTAAAACTTTTATTGCTTTTACATAATTACCTTATCTTATTTATAATTTTTAAATTGGGGAAAATTTAAGTATTTAGAAATTCTTCTCACCGAGATATACATGAAAAAAGAATTGTATAACTTTCATATTGTATTTTTAATTTTTTAATGTTTAAATGAATAAAAAAATAGTTCTTGTTGAGAAAACAGTTTTAAAAAGGCTTTACAGTTTAAAAATATGTAGTATATGTAATTATGAGGTTTTTTTTTTTTTGAAAAAAAGTGACTGAAATATTAAAGATTAACAGTGAAAATATTGTTTACAGAAATAATTTTACTATATGATTTTAAAAAAATGAAGTAGTTCGGTTTATATATTAAACAAATTTTTAGGGAGATCGGATTACTAATTATTTTCTAACTACTAACTATTTTGTGCCCACAAGCTCATCGTTCTGTTATGCATCACGTATTTAAGAATGAAATTGCGCACGAGTTACGTCGCTTCTATACTTGAATATTTTCAATTTTAGAATAACAACGAAGAGATAGCAATTATCGACGGAAAAATTTCTCTTACTAATTCTTCCCGACTTGTGATTATTTTTGTTACTTTATTCGAAAGTCAACGGCGTAGGTAGTAAAATTTAGTAACATTATTAAATAAAATTCAAAACCATTGTTTTAACATTTATAATATCGATTTGAAATGACAGATTGGATTAGCAAACTATTTTTATGAAATTCATTTTTATTGACTTAATCAACGATTTTCTTTCGGTTGAGATTCATATTTTTAAACTCATCATCATCAAATTTTAAAGAAAAGAATAAATAGCGTGTAGAAAATAAACACATCATTTTTTAAAGTCTAACAGATGCACCTGTTAAACAAATTTAGGATTCTCGAGCTGGCGTCCCGGCCTAGGGATAGCGCGTTTTCTCCGTGATCTGGGCGTCCCGGGTTCGAATCACGGTTCGGACCTTGTTGTTTTTCGTTTGTATTCTATCTGTGAGGTGTGTGAATGTTCACCCCCCCCTCTGTAAAAAGGGGTTGTGCAAGCGAATGTGACACATGAAGTAGGTAAGTCACACTCTTGGACTTAGTTGGCGCTACTGAAAAAACAAGAGACGCTCACTCGTCTTAAATCGCCGATGGATCTGTCAGCGGGCTAGCAAAGTACCTTAAAGTATCTGTGTATGTTTAAAGGGCAGTTTTTGGTCAAAATGCACAATTTTTTTTCATTGTTTTATTTTAAAATCCATTTACTTGGGTCTCCAAGTCTGTGTTTGTTTTAATTCTATAATAAATAGAAACCGATATATGTATTTTTTTTATAAACCACTTTAGCTGGAAATGAAACCGGAAGGTGAATGGTTTACAATATTTTATAAAATACACGCCTCTCTGAATTATAATTAATTTTATAATATATTCTATCAGCAATCCAATTTATAAAGGCTTGATTATAATAGTTTAGAACAATCAGCATTTTTATAATTTTAGGCCAATCAAACTTGAGATACCCAGGACGCTGATTGGAATATTGTCTTTGAGACGATCTAAAATCTTAATTTTAATTCACTGAATAGTGATATTAAAAAATTCATAAATCAGTCAGTTTTAGAGATTGGAGAGCGACTATTTTTATTTAAAATATTCGTGTCCGAAAAATATTTTGAAAAAAAAGATTCACAGAGCAGATAATCTAGATAAAAGATCTAATTATTTACTTCATTTAAACCATTTTAATACATGTATTTCTATTATTAAAGGCTTACTAATCAGTCGTTGGCCTTTGAATGGTTGTTGTTGTTGTTTTGAATTTTTTTGGCGCAAGGGCCATATTTGGTCATGCTGCGCCAAGCATATGGTTTAAAATCATAGTACATAAAAAATTTGCTTCATCAATTAAAATATAAAACTGTTTATCCTCTGTAAAAGAGGGAAAGAATTGAATAGATTACAATAAACATATAATATTCAAAAATTTAAAATGAGCAATGATGGTTTACATGTGGAAATAAAAATGAAAGTCACAAAGTGTTTTTTAGTTGTCAAACAAATCGAAAATGCAAAAAACGAATTAAATGTACGTGAAAAGGCGAATAGCCTTTAAGAATTTGAAAATATTTTGGTGGTACGTCTCTCCCACCAAGTCTGTTAAAGATAAAGATGACGATTTAAAAAAACGAATTCTGTGTGAGCTAAATGAGCAACATTCTATTAAAATGTGTTTGATGCTAAAAACTACCCGACATGTGGGACATATCGGAGCAGTATCTCCAAAAATAAGATATTTATGCGTAAAACGTGAGTGCCCTATACGAAGACGAGTCAGCTTAACGTCGAGCTCTCGTATAGGAATCGTAGGCCATAAACCAATGGATGGTTTGACTGAATGCAACTTATTCTCAGTCTGCAGATCCCATTTTCCTTGCCATATTGATAGCAGGCGGGAAAAAATGGCTGTTTTAAAGTCACTATATGGGATGCTTTGACACAGCAAAGTGGAAGCATGTTTTGCAGCGGCATCTGCTGCTTCATTTCCAACTATGCCCACGTGACTTGGTACCCAGCTAAATATAATATTAAATCCCTTTTCCTTAAGAGTTTGTAAAAGAGACAATACCTCAATGGCAATTGGATGCATTCGATTATGATAGTCGGATAATGTCTCCAAAGCACTCATGCTATCAGTATAGATTATGAAATTACCCTGAGTTTTTAGCGAGATCTTCTCAAGAGCACAGAAAATTGCAGTCAACTCAGCAGTAAATACTGAGCAACAATTGTGCAAACGATAGCTCAGTGTCTCAGATGGAAGTATGATGCCACTACCGACATGTCCATCCGATTTCGAACCATCTGTAAAAATTGGTGCAAAAGAAGAATATTGACAGCGATGATAACGGAAAATTTGCTGTAAAACAATTGGTGCAGTTATGTCTTTATTGAAACCAGAAAACGGGTTCAAAAAGGTAAATTTTGGAATATTCCAAGGTTTGGTTTGGTTATATTAACGTCCCGTTTTAAAGCAACACTTGGGCTATTTTGGGACGGACCTCGTAATTTTGAACCACGGTCAGATGACGAGGACGACACCTGAGCTGGCACCCCCCTCTCCACCCCACACCACACCAGCGGGAGGACTTTTGGTCAGGACGGATTTAACGTGCAACTGACCCTCTTACACGACGGTTCTTCGGTGGAATCGGGTTTCGAACTTGAAACCCTCCGGTTCCGAAGCCGAGACCGTACCACCAGGCCACCGCGGCCCCAGGAATATTCCAAGGAGAGAATTGGAAAGAACGAACCGATTTAATAGTAATATCATTAAGTTCCAAATCATTCAGAAGCATTTTCATTCTCTCAAAAAAAGGGCGTACGTGAAAGGGACGCGCATCATAGAGTCTCCGCAGTCCAGCCGATGGTGCCATTTCACCCAATGGATTATTCAAGGTAGCTTGTGCGTGTAGAAAGTATAAAGTAGATATTTTTTTACGCCTTAAGTCAAGTGGTAACTGGTGGCAGATATTATAGAGGCTCTCTATGGGTGATGTTCGAAAGGCACCCGAGCAAATTCTTAAAGCCGAATGGTGGATGGTGTCCAGACGTCGTAAAAGGCTAGAGCAAGCAGATCCATACACCATGCATCCATAGTCAATGCGAGAAAGAATAACAGCTTGGTAAACACGGAGGAGGGAAGTTCTATCTGCACCCCAAGTTGTTTTGGAGAGAACCTTCAGAATGTTTAAGGTTTTCTCGCATTTCTTTCTCAAAAACTGAATATGTGGAAGGAAAGTTAGTTTACGATCAAAGAAGATCCCTAAAAATTTTATTTCCTCTACGACAGGTATGGTAATAGTGCGTATATATAGTACAGGGTCCAAGTGAATGTTCCGTTTTCTACAAAAGTGAATGCACCGACATTTCTCGGGTGAGATTTTATGTCCGTTTGTATCGCACCAAGCTACTATCTTGTTAATTGCATTCTGTAGCTGACGCTCAATCAAACGCATATTACTTCCTTGGCAAGAGATCTGTAGGTCATCAACGTAAAGACTACCATGAATAGAGAATGGCAAATGATTAAGTATCTGACTGAAATAAAGAATAAAAAGTGTAACACTGAGGACACTTCCTTGTGGAACACCCTCAGTTTGAATAAAATAATTAGAATAAAAATTACCCAAGCGAACTCGGAACGTTCGGTAAGCTAAAAAATTCATTAAAAAAATGGGTAAGTTTCCTCTAAAACCAAGATTAAAAATCGTAGAAAGTATGCCGTATCGCCATGTACGGTCATATGCCTTTTCAATATCAAAGAAAACAGAAACAAGGTGATTCCTCCGGACAAAAGCATTACGAATTTGGGTCTCCAGAAGGATCATGTTATCAAAAGTTGATCGTCCTTTTCGGAAACCACTCTGCAACAGGGGAATACTTCCTTGCTTCTCTAATTCAAACACAAGGCGGGCATTGATCATACGCTCAAAGATCTTGCTGAGACAACTCGTAAGAGTTGAGTTGAGTTGAGTTTGATATTTATGGCGCAAGAGCCAGGTTTG
>JAPMOR010033181.1:3445-30383 GCA_026543865.1 Argiope aurantia | reverse complement strand
AATCTGAAAAATAGGAATATGCTCACTGCTCAGTTAAAATTAAATCCATCTTTGATGAAAGAGAATTTATTTCATATAAAAAGATCGTAAGAAATTATTTATTGTAAATTTAAAAAAAAATATTCTATTTTACGTACAAAAAATTTTCTGATAAGCATTGCTTATTTAAAAATATATACCTGAAACATATGAACAAAATGGTTTAAGAAAATATATACGGTATTAGTTTTTAAGGAAAAATAAATTGTAAAAATTCGAACTTGTAGTCCGAAACATCATATAAAAATAATATCTTATTCTTGTTTGTATTTAATTGTATTCTATGCCTTTTATATCATTTGTCCTTTTATATGTCAGAATATTTCTTTTATGTATGAATATTTTAGTCTCAAACCATCATATTTTAATTTTTTAGTTTTTTTTTAATAATATTCTAGGTTATGTCCATTACGGTTTATGATTATTACGATTTCGGATCCTCTATCTAATTAGATGACTACTTCTTCGCTATCTCTTAACATTGCAGAGAAGGGAATCATCTAATTAGATGGCTGATGTGAATTAATTGAATGATAGGTACAACTCAATGTTGACTCACTGGTAGAGAATGTCTTTAATCTTGTAAAAGAATAAAATATTTTATAAATTTCGGGAAGAAGATGCTCTGCCATCTTAATTAGTTTTCTTTCAGGTTCCCTGATGCAAGTCTGAAAAAATATTTATTAAATTTTCACAATTTTTTAAGAGTTGAGAAAAAAAAAAACATTCCTGCGAAGTTGCATTTTCAGCAGTTTATAATTTGTGCTTTACAGAAAAAAAAACAGCTTTTATTTCTCAACAATTTGTTTTCAATTATGTTTGGAATGTAGTTTCTCAGAATTGGAGAAAGTAATAAAACGTTCTTAAAATCTATTCTCGCATCGCTTTTCATTTGAAAAATATTCTCCATTAAATGGAAAATTTATGTAGCTCCAGGGACTTAGAAAATTTCACCGAAGTGTTTCATTTTTATTTAGAAGAAAACTGGAAACCTTCTGCTCTTTTATTTGCTGTTTGTTGCACATTTCTCGAAAACGAAATCAGTTACAGTTAAGTAAACTGAAACATTATTCTTAAAAATGTATTGAACTTTCGAAAATGTGGCAACTCGAAATAAATTATTCAAGGGATTTCGTTATTTTTTCATAGAATTAAAATGATTGAAAAGAGTTGAATAGAATAATAAACTAGTATTAAATAAGAATAGCGATGCGTTCAACTATAGCCTGAAACTAAATAACTTATTTTAATATAAGATTATTAATAAGTCCGTTGATGAGTTTTAAAGGCAAATCTGATATACAGAAACAAGTCATTTTGTCCATGGAACATAAGATGAACCTTTGCACCTGGAAGTAGTTTTGTCCTTGAGTAAGTAAAAAAATATTCACCAGATGAAATGCACTATGCAAGTTGCAAGGAATGTGAATTCGCTTGTTGCATGAATACCAACAGACGAAGAATGCACTGTTTCTATTGGCAAGATTTGTTGTGTACTGTGTCGCAATCGCCTGTGTCATATTCCATGCAGTATCGTACTGCATATGATTTAAGCAAAATTATTAATGCAAATGTTTTATTCAGTTTTCTTCAATTTTACTCAGCCTTTGTGCTGTATATTTTATATATTGTATCATATTCACGTACAAATTCACTTGCAATGCCCCCCCCCTCCGTGGAGACAATTGGCCATTGCATTTCGAATTCCAAGTTCTATTGTAAAAAATATTTGCTCCTGTATGCGTGAATTATTCGTGAAAATTCTCTACTGAATTTCGAACTACATTATATACCGCATTAATGAAAACTACATTTATTTTTCGGAAATCGCATTACTCATCAATAAGAAGACAACAAATTTGCAATATTCAAATCTCTTTCAGATATTTCTTTATGACCTTCAATGCCAGATGGAATTTAAAAAGTTTTCAATGACACTTATATCATGACTTACCCGATATATACTTAATTTACACTAATGGTTTGAAAACAATATTTTTATAATTATTTCGAGATTTTCACTATCAAATCAGTCCGCAAAGTAGTTCTGGATACGTTCATATATATCCATTATAAAACAATTTTAACATTGTAATTTACTAGTTGAATTAGATAGTTTATTTTGTCATTGGATTTATTTTATCCTGCTCGCAATTTTACGTAAGGATTGCAAGGATTGTTTTCTATGCATGTGAAAGTAGATCTTTATGAATGACTGTAACTAAAATATCTCACTTACCTCAGTAGATATTTAACTTTTCAACGAATGCACATGTTATATGTATGTAAAACCATTGGAGGAGCAATATAAAAAACAAAGTTTAACTGCAGATTATTTAAAAGATCACCCATCTTAGTTTGATTCTCAAGTCCAGAATTTTTTTATTCTTCAGTATTATTAAAAAAGATTCAAACTTTTGATGCTGCATCAAGTAGCTTTTGTAGCTGGAATGTTATGAAATTTTCATTACGAAGAAACTTTGCGATCCTTTCAGTTTATTCGATAAATATAGGCCACGATATTTAAAGTTTCAATATTTACATTTGTATACAAAGTTAAAATTCGTGGACTATGATAATATGATAAACTAAACTGATCTTCCTCCCCTTTGACTTAGCTGGATTAATGAAATATCTCTTCTGATTCCATGTTGCTTGATTGTTTCTGCCAATTTTCTTCCTATTAGCAAAAGATATTGTACGATTTCCGAACAATGTTGTTCGATATTCTAAATAATTGCCAATATTCTGAAGATAACTCAACAATGTTATTGGGCCTTTTGTACTAATACGGCTGACTCTTCGGAAATCTTCTGTTGTTTTGTCCTATCGCCATGGTAATTTTAATTCAGTCTTTGGTACCAATGTTTATTTTCTCTTAAGAGCGAATTGGTGGATACTATCGTTCTTAAGAGAAAATACTAAGGAATAAATAGAATAAGAAAAAATACCAAGATTCTCTTTCAAAATAAGACCCATGAAATCCGTTTGCATTCCACGGCAGTCTATTCAGGAGAAAGCAATTAGTACCTATTTTTCTTTCTAAGCGAGTTGCTTCTAGACTTCACAGATGTGCTTTTCTCCTCTCAATCGATAATTGATCAATCCGAAAAAAGATTAACATTAGCTTATTCATCTAATGGATATTTTCAATAGCATATTAAATAGTTTAAATTCTCTGCATGTTCTGTAGCTTTGCAAAAAAAAAGTAGCAATCCCACACATCTTTTCATATTTAAAATGCACTTGTTTATTCCATGGATTACTATTTTCATTACATACTATCAGTGCAGGCATCTTTGCATTCATAAGTCCTGATTCTGAAAATAATTCATTATGTCATAGTGTAAATTCTTGTAAATATCGATATATAATGTATTCCAACATGTATTCAAAGAAACATTGAAAAAGCCAAAATGTTAAGATTCAGTGTGTTTTGAGCATTTATACGAATGTTCAAGTTGTGAAATGCCATCCCTGTTAGCATAATATATTGTATGATATTTCTATGATGTTGTTTGATATTCTAAATACCGGCCAAAAATATCGTACATATATCGTAACAATTTTGTTAGGCCTTTTGTGCCAATAGAGATTAAAGCATTTTTAGACATGATCAGAAAGTTTTAACTGCATTAAATTTATTCTGATAGAATATTTCTTACTTTCGCTGCTTTTCTGTAAATTTAAGTCTTTGGTCTATAAGGTTGTCACCAATAAACGTGAAAAATAATTTTGACTTTTTTTATTTTCTGAACAAAATAAATAAATATAGAGCTTTTAATTAATTTTGGTATTTTTCAAAAATTTTATACATTATTTTATGGATTTAAGCGAAATAAATATCGGTATAATGCATATGTAGATAAATGTCTCCTGTTTGTGCTTTTAGTTTCTCTTCCAGATACTTCATTATTTAATAGATTGCTTTGAAGAATGCCTATTGTGTATGCTAAGCTTGGATATTTCACCATTATCAAGAAATCTACTTGTTTTATGGGTTAACTATTGTTTCGTAGGAAAGCTATTGCTTTATGCATTATATTTACGTGTACCTTGTTTTCTTAAGCTTACACTTCAGTGTGTTTATGCAGCTGATGAATTACAAATAAAATGTTTTGATATTCCAAATTTTATTTTGTTCTTTTATGAAAGTAAGCTTTGCACAGTTATTCTAAATATTAAAATATAAAATTCGAAGAGATTTTCCTTGGATCCAACATGTTAAATCATAAATGTTAATAACTAATTAGATCAATTAACTAATTAGACATATTTTTGTATAATTGACGTATAATTGCAATAACTTGAATTCTTGACCAGCACATCTCTTAAACTGTCTACTAGATGGCGCCATGGATAAGAAATTAATAAGATAATCGATTATTCAAATTTTGAAAATATTGATTGCAATTGGTAAATAAATGTATAATATATTTTGAAAATTTGTTGCCATCAAGATCACGCTAGTGAGCAAAATTTCAAAACTGTAATACATAAAAAAGGGAGTGAAAAATGTATTATTAAATTCCGTGTTTACAAGTAAATGTTTAGGTAAAATGTGTGAAAACGAAATAGCAGAAATCGCGATTTGAGCGACGATAAAAATTGAAGCTAAATTTAAAATATTCCTTATTCATTCAATTCATTTAATGATCTCAAATTTATTTCGGTAAAAAGAAATTAAATCTTGTCTATCAGTTATTCTAGCAAACTTAAGATTTTTTGTGTTCATGGATTACCCTAATAAAGAGTTCCATTTATTTAAGCCGGATTCAATAAAGCTGTTTCCATACGAACATAAGCAGTTTTATGACCTAAACTGGCATTTCTTTGTTCCCTCCACCCTCTATTCTTGTCTGATTTTTAAAATTGCTTAGTCTCTTCTAATTAAGGAAGAATTCTATTTTGGGAAATATGCCATCGTTTGGATTTCTATTTTTTGCCTATGGAATTCTAAGAAATTTGAATCATTCTTGTGGTCATTTTAATCCCTCTCCACTCACTAATTTGTGAACTATTCAAGAAAAATATGTACGTACTTCCACTAAAAAATGTTTTCAATAAGTAAATAATTATATTTTATATTTGAATCAATCCATTAATAATTTTAAAAATTATGATGTCTGGATTTTTATACAATTTCTCGATCCTACTAATCATATTCAGTAAAATATTTTTTGCACATTAATATTTTGAATAAAACTTTCCTTTTCTGCAACTCATGTAGAGAGAGATCACCACTTTTGACATTTTAGGCCATTTTTTGATCAAGGCTGCCACATTGTAATAGTCAAATTCAGTGACTAAGATGAATGAGTGATAATCTTAGCCGCATATTTATTGATTAAAGCAATATGAAATAATTATTTATACAAATTGATGAATTTTTTAGATTGGTATTAATATACGTACCTAACGTTTTAGATATTATCTATTAGGCAACAAATAGAGTGACGCCATCGAAATGAAAGCCGAACTATCATTCGAGCGGCATTGTTGTATTTTTTTTTGTATGCGTTTGTGCACATTAGAAGAAATCTGGGTAAAAGTGAATTTTAGTGTGCACCCAGCTGCGCCAACAATGCCAAGTCGCCGATAAAGATGGCGGACAAAATAAACAAATACTTCCGCTGAGCAGTTACGGTTACCATTTCCCGCCATCTAATTTGGACTTTTACTGATCAGTATTTTTTTTCCATACTGCCCGGTGTTTTCTACAGATGCCGAAGGCATCTGTAGAAGGCACCGGGCAGAATTTTTTAACTTAAAAAAACATCCTACGGCTTCGCTAGCAGCGGGAGCGGGAACCTATTAGCTTCGCTAGCACATTGAACATAAAGACTATGTGGATAACAGAAACAGTACATAACCAAGAGAAAAGAAAAAAATGGAGAAATAAGCAATCGGAACATTCTCCATAAAAAATTTCAAACATACTTTTCCCACCTTCATCAACTCGTAAAAGATATATATTCCTCTCGCCCTTCATCCATTCTGCCGGTTCAATATCAAACCATTAAATTTCAAACAAGCATCCTTTCCTATCTTCATCAACTCCTAAAATATATATATATGCATATTTAACTCACCCTTCATCCATTCTACAGGTTCGAAATACTCCCGACATAACAAATTATGAAGGGAACCAACCGTTATAACACCAAAAGAATAACGAGAACTGCGAAGAATTCCATTGCAGCTGTCTTTTAAAGTGAGAATGCAGACGATTTTTTTAAAGCACATACTGACAATTAAAAATTGCAAAAGAATAAATATTTTCTATTCGTATTCACATCAAAAAAATGAAAGGAGAAAATAATTTTTAATTATACGCCTAAATTTCTTTATTTAATAAAATTTTAATTATAATAAAGAACAAAATTAAATCTTTAATCGATATATTTTAATATTTTTAATTTAACATTTTTCATAATGCTATTGTAGTTTATGTACAGCTCAACCATTGCAAAAAGTAGTAAACAAAACAGCAGTACGGTTGCCATAAGAGGGATCCGATGATTTGCAATATTGGCGACAAACAGCTGGTGCACACTAATCTTCACTTAGGCCGAAATCTGGTGTAAAGTGTTTGTCAGTAATGTATTGTTATGTGAAACAGAAGAAACAAAAAAGTAACGCCATTCCATGGATTTATCTAAATGAATTCGAAGAATATAAATCTGTAGAAGGAGATAGAGGTATTGATATTTTCAATCATATAATTATTCAATTTTGAATAAAATTTTTTCGATTTGCAGTGATTTTAATTATTTTTATGCTAGCACACTTTACATGTTACGAAGGCGTAAACTTTCATAAGGCATATTGCAATTTTACATGTTCGAAGGCATAAAAAAAAGTTTATTATTTTCTCGCCTATGAAGTATTTTGATCATCAAACTGGAGATTTTGATGAATGTCCTCGTTTTTCGTTCCTGAGTCTGAAAAGCACATTTTTGGCATTATGTCTGTCTGTTCGTGAACAGCTCAAAATCGCTTTGATTTATATAGATGATATTTGGCATATGGATTTGTAGGTTTGTATCCATTTTATACGATATTTATTCACAGGAAGCCTGCCATGTGACTGTTTGAATACAAGTGATCTCGATAACTACGAAAGGATAGAAATAGATTGATAAAATTTAGTACGCAAATTTGCACATAAAATAGATATTTATCCAATTTCGAACCCTATTTTTCAAACGTTTGACCATTTTGCTGGCCTGCATCTTCACAATAACTCACAAACGCAATGACTTAAATTAATGAAATTTGGTATGTTATCTTATTATTATAACTGCAATTTTGTGTCAAATGTTGGTGTCAGTCGGCTGTCAAAAAGGCATCTGAAATGTGTATTCTTGCGATAGATTCAGTAAAAATCTTAGATGCACGGTGAGGATCTATATTTCGTAACTATCGTTCATCAATGCCATACAAGGTATTCGAGGCCTTACCCAAGATCCATAATTTTATGCGGAGGAAAGTTGATAAAACCTTTATTAGAAAGTATGCGAGAAATTATCCGGAAAACTACTACCGCTGATTACTATAAAAATCTCTACATTATCTTCCACTGTCTATCAATCTGCAGATACCAAATGCCCATATTTCTCCCATGTGGAATAATGATGCTGAACCATAGATTGACTGTTATTAATTTGAGTCTTATATTGACAACAAATCAGAAATGAATATTGCAAGTTGAATATTGAAATTTTTGTTGAGAAAGTTGAACGGCTTATTTTTAAATATTAACTTTAAAAATGTTTAACATGCTGTAAATCGTTTGCTTTATGAGTTATGTTCCCTCTTAATGTTTGCACATTGGCTGCCGCAGAGGTCGTTTAATTGACGCCTGTGATTCATACCTAATATCAACCTTTTCTACTATAGTTTTCTGTCTCTTAATTATGGTAGGAAAGGTTTATATTAGATTATAGGACAGAAGAAGGATAAGATCGATCGACAGAAAATATGAATCATAGGCATGGGTCGTGCAGGGAAAATGTACTAAAAATTCAGACCTTTTTATAGGAGTTTTCACAATGCATGCATGATGACGGAATAAGAAAATTTTTATTAGGAAAAAAGTTAGGATGAAAGAAATTGAGATTGTGGTGGTATGTAGATTATTATGATCTGGGCAGGAAGCAACAGGACGAATGTTGTTGGAAACATTTTTTTAATAATCACATTCACACACTTAAACAAACACAAAGACAAGACATTCACGCTCGCGGCTTCACAGTTCAGCATCACATCTCATTCTAATTACAATCGCAATGCACTATGGGATGACATAGATTTAGTAACATGATTCAGAATGGTTATATAAAGCTGTAGTTTTTGAAGACAGATTTTATCGAAAATTCTATAAAATAAAGCCTCATTTCTGTCGTTCTTTTCTATAGTAATTTCAAGTTGCAGTATTTTTTCGAGTATAATATGATACTATATTCCATCAGCAATGAAAGCCTTCTGGCAGAGGACGGCATAAATGCTTCTTATAAAAAAAGGAAATATTTGAAAATCTACATTAAAACTGAAACAACTAGTTTGACTATAACAAAAATATTAAACGAAAAATTCCATTGGACTTTTACAAATTCAAACGATAATATGTCAATTTGGAAATACTACTAAAATAGAGGGATAAAATATATTTAATAATACAAATTTTTGCTCGACATTTTAATATCCAAATTCTAAAGTTTTGTATTTTCGTTTGATTTAACATTTATAAAAATCCTACTCTATTGGCATATCTTTATATTCAAATTAATAACTCTGGGTACATACCGGGTTTCATAAAATAACTCCTCGGTTTTGATGCAGTTTTTTTAAAAATTCAATCATAAAATTGGGTTAATGTTATGCATATGTACTTAAAGAGTAGTTTATCAAGATTTTTTTACTATTTAGTAGTTTTCAATATGTGCCCCCATATGTGGTACGACGCACATCCAAACGGTATTCAATCTCTTCCCATATCCTGGCCAGTATATTTGGAGTGATGTTTGCCACACAAGTGAATATCTCTTACCTGATATCCTGAAATTTCTCAGTGTAAACAAGATTCTTGACATGTCTCTAAAAGAAAAAGTCTAATAGAGTCAGATCCGAGTTTCCTAGAAACCCAGAAATAGGACCTGTCCTTTCAATACATTTGTTGCCGAATCGAGTATCCAATGCTTCCTGTACACGAAAACTGAAGTGAGGTGGTGCTCCAACTTTGCTGAGACAGGACTCTTCTACTCCTCGATATCAGCCAACTGAGGGAAAGCATGCTCCTCTAACATTTCACAGCAGACATCACCATTTATGGAATTGTTTACAAAAATGAATGGACCTATAACATGGTTATGCATAAGGCCGCACCAAACATTCACTTTCATTGAAGTTCCACGAACTCACGAGGCAGCTGTGAACTCCAAATTTTACATTTGTGTAGATTCACAGCAGCGCTTACATGAAAGTAAATGAAGTTTTACGCCTCATCAGTAAAACTCATATTTTTAAAAAATCGTTATTAGTACCTCTGTACCTCTCATATCCAGCGTAGTAATAGCAAATTCTAGTCTCTTGTTTTTGTCTGTTGGTTTGATTTCGTGTACAAGTGGAGTCTTTTGTGAATTACCTTATGAAGAGTTGATTTGGTATGCCCAACTGAAAACTGCGCCGTTTCAAAGATTTTTTCGGACTTCATTGACAGGAAATACGGTTTTTATTGACATTCTCTTTAGACACTCTTGGCCTACCAAATGACTTTCACTTTAACACATTCCCGTTTCTTTAAACGCACGTAGCCATTGACGAATGGTTTTGTCCATAGGCGCATTACCACCATATTCGTGCCGAAAGTTCCGCTGTATAGTAGTAACATATTCAATTTCGATAGGACAGGTAACAGCACACTGAGCCTTTTGTTGTGGCGTCGCCATCGAAGTGCACTGTGGAATGAGCCTCTGCTACGTTACTTCAAGTCAATGACGCCCGATGTTACCTAGAGTTGAAATGCTAAATTATTGTTTGTGCACAACAATACTATTTTGGGCATTCGGCATAAAAATGAATTCAAATATTATGTATTTTTTTTTAAGTTTTTTAAGCACTGCAATCTTTTATGCTATATTCATCAGACAAACTTTCTGAAACTCAAATGACATGCAAGCAACAATCTATATATAAGATTGAGGAGACAATGATTAAACGGTGAATCAATTAACATATTTTAAATTCTTCTTTCCTAACATTTAAAGATATAATTACTGCAGGCGTCTTCCGCATGAGCAGGTTCTGCGTGCAAGTGGCTGTAAACAAATTGAAAGCAATTTAGAATTTTACACTAATGAACCCACGAACTCAATTAGAAATTTAGTTCTGCAGTTCATTTTCTAGTTTTCACGCTGAGGGAAATTTCGCCGTTTTCTTTCTGAGGAAGAAAGTTGTTTAAATTAGTTTCTTTACTGGAAAACAATTAATTTCATTCAGCAGTTCACCTGAAGAAATACATTCGAATCGCATTAGAGGAAAGCTGCGTTTTTAACACACATTAGTGAGTAAGAAATAAATCATTTCGCAGAAAGGCATTCTATTATTGGTGTCATTCAGAGACCTTTTATAAAATTGTAAAAAAATAAAAAAAGCATTTTTTGAGCGAATTTACATATTGAATCACCTTTCTCGTTTGAAATTCAAAAAATTATCCTTTTAACTTACTCTTAAGAATTAAAAACAATTTTTCCATGCTTATAATTAACTTTTAAGAGTCAATAAATAATATTTGTATCAAGTGTACTAATATTTTACTTCTCTGTTAGGGTGCTAATTTGAGGATGAATACTTGTTAAGAGCATTACTGAATTGACTTGATTTTCGTATTTGCTATGTAAGACAAGGTTAGTTTAGTTTGGTTATAAAAACGTCATACTTTATAGCAACACTAGGGCTATTTTAGGACTGACCTCGTAATCTTGAACCACGGTTAAATGATGAAGACGGCACCTACGAAAGCACTCCCATCTCCAAACTTCGACACCAGGGGGAGGTCGCTTAGCTCCTATGGATATAGCGGACACCATACCCGCTTACACGATGATTCTTCAGAGATCTTGTCATCACGCCTTATCATATTTGAGAGTAACACAAATTTATTTTAGTTTGCTTCATTATTAATACAAGCTGTTATCTAAGAGTAGTACAAAGACTGTCATAGCAGAATTTTTCTCTTCTCTTTTCTTTCTGGTTTGTTGATATAAATAATGTACAAATAAATTCTCAACATGTAGAAAGCATAGAAATTTGCAGAGGTTGGATGGAAATTCTGAGAAGGCAGATATGATTATGTTCATGAACGTAGATAAACCGTAACTTTATATACGAAGGTAACAATAATTGTTCCACTAAGATAAATTCATCATAGTGGTAGTGGCAAAGGAAATAATAGTTTATTTAAAAATTATTTATTATTTATCATTCCTGATGTGCTTATTCAAGAATGAACACAATTGAAAAATTGCTTTTACCATAATATCGGTGGAAAAAAATTTAGTTATCTTGTTAATGTGATATATTACATCAGTTATATAACTGAAATATGTTTTGTAGTGAAAGGCATTTATTACCTTTTTCCTATTATAATGAATTTTAAACTAGAAAATGATGGTAAGTAAATAAAAAAATGCTTTCTAAGGATGAAAAATTATCTGAATTTTAATTAGATATAAAAATATTATAAAAAATGTAAGTGCAAAAAAGAAAGAAATATGAAGATAAACTTTATTATAAGCAAAGAATTTACTCCAGGAATTAAAGCAAAGTAGTAAGTTATTTTGCTTTGAGAGACATGTTTATAAGACATGATTTTTTCAAATAATAATAATAAATAGATACATAAATCTTATAAATTTGAACAAATAGATGACATTTTAAAGAATTTTTCTTATGTTTTCATGATATTTTGAGAAGAAAATTTAGCATTAAATGTTGTTTTTTTTTTCAATTTCTCCATTCCAAATTGTATTATGAAGTAGAAACGGACTGAACTTTTAAACTGCGGGACTTGCAGTTTCTACTCAGCAGTTATCGCACCGCTAGACATTCCATCAGACAATTTTATTGTTTCATGGGTAACATTAGGTTTTCTTCCCATGGGAATTCCATTTTTGCAGAGTGGATCGGTTTAGACAAGATAAAAAAAGTGCTTTCGAACTTGTCTTCGTTGATGCTATTGTTTTAATATGAATATTCCTCTATTGAGAAAGCTAAGAATTTTTTTCTTGAATGAAGTTATTTATAAAAGAATGGATTGGCATGGAGTATAAATTTTGAAATTTTCAGGTAAGGTTTTTAGGCTAACAAAATATCTATGAATATGAACTGCTGGCAAAAATAGTGCATTATAATTAAATAAAGGAAGAAGCTAGTTAATAATAGTTATCAAATAAATATTCTTTATGTCAGTCTATAAATAGCTTGACTTAAAATTAGTACACACAAATCAGAGAAAACAAATGAATTACCATCGTGCAATTTGGAGGTTCAAAGAAGACCGAAATGATTTTTTGACCAGTAATAGTTCAGTATTCGAACATCTCAGAAGTTAAATTTCATTAATTTGATTATTGAATTAAATTATTGAACCAAGAAATATAATTTGCTAATCGAAGAACTGTGTTTTGAAAGAAAGTCTTGGTCGTATTACTTTTGTATTTTATCTTTCTAAAGTTTTTTAAAAATAATCTGAGTTTTTTTAAAAATATTTATGGAGATTTAAAAATTGAAATGCTGAAAAGAAAACATGTGAAAAATTGTTTGTAAGACTATTTGGTAAAATTGTTTTTTAAATATGGAAAGTTAAAAGTAAAAAGCAAACTACATTTACTCTCCATATATTTGATAGTTATCAGAATTAGATAAAGTAGTTATAAGAATGTAAAATTTTATAATTAAAAACGGAATTTTGAATAAATTTTCATTTTTTTTATTTTTAAGACTAGAACTTACAGCATATTTAGAAAATAGAAATATAATAATTCTCTGATATCTTATTATTTCAGTTACAGTTGCAATCTTTTATTTAAAAGGAACTTAAGAAAATAAAGTCATATCTTTCAAGCAGAAACATTTGCAGACGTTTAGCTAAAAATACATTCCATGTTTATGTTTAACAAAAGAATTCATAGTTTATACAATTATCTGAAATTACAGATTTCTTAAAATTGTAAAATTAGGAAAGCAGTATTAGCTCCTTAAAGTAGAGAAATTACATTTTTATTTGGAAATATTAAAAATTACAAGTATTTTTTTTTATATTTTTGCTAAGAGCAAATGTTACGAAATAATTTTCTTACATTAAATTTATTCTTATATAAATTCACGTATTCAAGTATGTTATTATGATACCGCAGCATAGTTCTTTCTACATTGTAATAACGCCGAATTGCATAATTTATCTAAAACGGTGCAATAAATTGAACGATTTCAATGAGATTCTAACAATTCATGTGCATATTTGCACTCTATATATTATCAGATGGATCGATAGCAGACACATGTCTGAATTACTTTGCTGCCTAACGGGTCAATATCTATATTCAGCTGATCTGAATAATCACAATCTTCTGTAATTGATTTGTGTATTCTCAGAATAGATCAGCCAATACACGTGATCTTATAACTTGGCATCATTTGTGTGGGAGTGATACAGACAAAAAGACATTTTCCCTGAAACCACCTTGTAAAACGAATTCCGGATTTCTTTGATATATAAGACTTATTTCATGTGTGCTGATATTGTAACATTCTCCGTTTCCCAGTACTGATAAGATATTTACAGCCAGCTGTGTCGTCACTGTTACTTACTAAACTCCTCGAGATAGCCAGATGGTGGATCTTTTCACCTGAGTGGTCTCGTATGTGTTCATTAGTGACTACAATGAAAGACAACATGTGGAATTCCTCGTCCAAGAGGTATTGATAGTACCTTCAAAGAGAAAGGGGCATCCAAACATCTGGATGCTAGATGTTTCTCTTTGTGAAAGGACCTTCCCATGACCCACTGGCGCCGCCGAGAGAGCATATTGCTGAACCCCGATTAGCCGAAAGAGAGCTCAAACGACCAATGTAAATTAAGAGGTGGAGATTGTCGCCGAAATAAAGTGCGGAGATTTTTTTTTTTTTTTAGAAGGTGAGAAGAAACGAATTACAGGAGACTGTTGGACTACGCTCACGAGTTCGGAGTTCGTGAACCAACTGAGTTTCAAGAAACCCTTTGATTTTGACTGTTGTATCTCCTACTACAGGAGTAAATAACTATTTATTTAAACAAGATTAGAACAAGTTGTTCTTTGTATATATAGGGCTGTAAAATAAAGAATTATCTGGAAATTCTGCTTCGCTAATTGATCAGTCTAGATCAAGACATTACAATATCAAATTACGTAATTTAATTTTCATTCATATTTTGACTGTAATACTGATATAAATTTATTGTCAATTAATCGATTAATTTAATGGAATTTCGATTCCATACGAGTGGCGTCATCTGCAAGCGAATTTGAGAAAATGCTGATTCCGAATTCCATTATTAAAAAATGGATTATGTATCGAAATTAGAAAATTACTGAAATATATTTCTTTGTTTTAATACAGTTATAAAAGTGTGATTTTTAAAACATTTTTATTTTCTATGATTGATTCGTTTTCGTTATGAAATACATGCTAGTTTTAATATACTGAACCGAATGTAGGTATAAAATATTTTGATACAAAATATGGGAATAGTACTGGCCGTTCTTGGAGGTGCAGCTTTAAAGAAATATTTTATTGAAGATATTGGCCTTCATATGAGAGGTTTGTACTGAGGAAAATATCACTTCTTATGGTACTGTAGGAAACTAGAAAAAACTCAAAATGAAACGTAAGAGAAGAAATATTGAATTAGGGTGTGTGTGTGTTTTTTTTTCTTTGAATGACAATGGATTTATTAGTAGTTCCTGGACAATACCGGTCAAAAATTCGAACATTACAGAAAAATGTAAATAATAATAATAATAATAATAATTTGGAACTTCCTAGAATTTTATTTATTGCATATGTGTTGAGTTGTTCAAACTGAATTTTCCTGTGCCATTTGCAATTAACGAATGTTTGGCGCAGAATACCTGTATTAGGATATTTTTCCATAAAAACATAGCCTACCAATTCAGTTCTCATTTTTTGGCAATATCCTGCATTCTGTTTCACTCATTTAATGCCACAAAGTCCTAAAGTTGAGGCAATACCACTGGGGGTACTGGGTCTGAGGGGATCGTTCTCTGATTCAGGTTTAAATTATGATCTGCTGATGAATGAAGTCCACCCCGTGAAAAGGACTGTGATGCATAAGTAGCTAGGACGTGCTCTTGACCTTAGATGGCGCTACTGAAACAAGAGGCGCTACAATTCGGCTAAAAATATCTGACTTAGTCAGCGGGCTTGTCTATGACAAGTGCCTTAAGCAACAACAATGAATTTAAGATAATCTTGAAATACTATATCATTTTTACTCAAAACGATAATTTAATTATTCTGCTTCTGATCTGCCCGAGATAGTAATACCAAACCAGAAATAGTAATTACCAAATTACCGTTAATCCATAGCGATGAGATAATAGTCAATGTAATTTTAAAAGCAGAATAATCTCATATAGAAATTATTAGATTTTATTTTGTTCTTTTATAACAGTGCATTAAATTACCATAAAGGGTACAAGGTCACTCGAACAAGCTATATCATTGCTTCACAGAACATTATATTTAGTTAACGAAAATGGTCAACAATGGCAGCAAATATATTGACTATTTTAAAATAGTTTGAAGCTTTCATTCTACTATTCCTACCATTCCGATTTCGTCCATCCTTTGATTCGGGATGAAAGCAAAGCCTCCTCTTAATTACATAAAGCCTTGTAATACGGTAATTGAACCAGGCAGATCGCCAACAGCCCGAACCTCGCCATGGTTTAGCTTCTCGAAAGCATTAGATTGAAACAAAGTTTAGCGAATTTCTGTACTTTAATTCCATCCCAGTCTAGATTATTCTAATCCCTGTGGCATATTTTACTCAGTGATTTTCATTCTGGCTCTTTTTATATTTTAATGCATTTTCTACTAGTAATTTTTAAAAGGTTCATAAAAGAACAAGGCTTCGCTTTACCCAATGTAAAGCATAATGTGATAAAGCTAAGCACTTATTCATTTAATGTCTGTCGATGTGTCATTGTGTTAATGAAATTTCAGGAACTTCGGATTTTTTAAATTCAAATAAGATAAATGCCCCAGTCTCAATGAATAGTTGAATAGTAGTAAAACAGTTGAAGACAAAATAGTAATTTTTTTTGTGTCTATATTTGTGTTTATTGATTTATATATTCAGTGTTTTCATCTCAAATTCTTTTAATCCCCTCCCCCTTTTTCTATACAATTCCAAAAATCAATCCAAATAAGAACACAGCAAATCAAACAACAAAATACCATGAAAATAGAACCCAAATCATTTAAATAAAAAGCAAAAAACTTACAAATTGAAAGTAAAATTCCAAAAGACAGTGTGAGGTAAAAACGCTTGTTAGTGCAATTGTACTTCGTTAAATTAAACTAAATTTAATTTTTCCGTGTTTAAAGCTATATACCACGTTTCTTCATAATGCATCGTCATTATTTGGATTGATTTTTGGAATTGATTTTACTTGTTTTTGTATAATTATCTTGTGATACTAATTTTATCTCCAAAACCTCAATTTCCTGGGATTTTCGGGTCACGAAGGGTCAGTTTGTTGGACGAAAGTCAGACCCCTCACAGAAAGAATCCCTGGTTTGAATCCTTGCCTGAGGGTGACCCTTGAGAAAGTCTTCAGGCTGAATTCATT
This sequence comes from Argiope aurantia, assembly GCA_026543865.1. Lineage (NCBI taxonomy): Eukaryota > Metazoa > Arthropoda > Arachnida > Araneae > Araneidae > Argiope > Argiope aurantia. The sequence continues at coordinate 13,425 of JAPMOR010033181.1, read as the reverse complement.
TTATCTTTCTTTTTGATTCTTTGATTGTAAACTTAATATTGATTTCTAATAATTCTTCTGATTTGGTTAACGGAATTAATTGACTGATAAATAAGTTCGAAAAATACTAAAATAGTGTTTCATTGTTAAGAGTATATATATATAACTTTGTATGCTTATAGAAAATGTTACATTTCGCAAAATGTAAACTCTTACATATCATTTTAAAGAGAATTAAATACTGATTTCAATACAAAAAGCAACATTCAAATATTTGCAATACAAAAAAGTTGTTATTACTTTAATCTGAATAACAAACAAAGTGGTGAAGTGGATTGCAATTTCTAACTTTCATGGCAAATCCCTGTTCTTGTTCTGGGAACTAATCAAATGTTATTAACTGCTAGCAGAGGCTGACGTCATGTTTAAAGTTGGAAGAAGTCATTTTTGTGTGTTTTCTCTAGAAGTATGACTTTTTTTATGTAATCAAATTGCAAGTTAGAAATTTTGTTAATCATTTTAATATATAGTTTGAATCTTTGTAAATATTTCTAATATTTAGTTAAGAAGCAATGACATCAAATAAAAGAATATATAGGACACCTAAAAAGAAAACTAAGATTAATGTGTTACAAGAAAGTGGTCTTTCCTATGCTGGAATTGCAAGACGGGTGGATGGTTCAGTGGCTACATCTGGAGTCCGAAAGTTTTGTTTACGATATCAGGAGACAAATTCACTTAAAAACAAAGCAGGAAATGGCTGAAAAAGGTGCACCGCATCTTCTGATGATAGAAGAATAAAAAGACTTTGTCTCCAAGATAGAAGAATGTTATCAGCGACCATCAAAAGTGAATTGAATGATATTGGCATTTATGTCAGTTCAAGACTAATCAGGAGAAAATTATTAGATGTTAGAATTGAACGAAAAAAATCCTTTTCTCAATTTAAGCAGCGTACAAAAAGATGAAGTGGTCAAAGGAACGCATTAATTGGGCAGATGAGCAGTAATTACAAGTTATTCGGAGTGACGAAACAAAGATATTGTTATTCGGTAATGATGGTGAAATAGGTAAGACACAGAATAGGCGAAGAACTACATCTTGACCGCATTCAGGCAACTATGAAGAATTCGGTTAGTGTTATGATTTACTCATGCATGTCAGTAGACGGCATTGATCTCCTTCATGTTATCGAAGGTACATTAAATGCAAGAAAATACATTGATACTATTGTAGAGCCAAAATTTACACTTCCCATCAGTGATCCCAACAAAGCATCATTTATTTTTCATCAGAATTCAGCTCCTTGCTACATAGCAAAAATATCGAAAGAGTGCTTTAGTACAAAGTGCATTGAATTGTTATCATGGCCAGGAAGCAGTCCTGACTTCAAAATTATTGAGATCTTATGGCACCATTTGAACACCCTTCTACATATGAAGCGTTCGTCAAATAAAAGAGAATTAATTGGGACTATAATTGTTTCCTGGCTTCCTGTAATAACAAAGGAAGAGCTTAAAACTCTCATCAGCTCAATGAAACATTACATTGAAGCTGTAATAAAAAATAAAGGCTGCCCTACTAAATACTGATAATTTACTGCAGTCATCAGCATCTAATGTATATTGAAAATTATTGCCACTGAACGTTTTTGCTTAGCAAATATTTGAATTTTGCTTTTTGTATTGAAATCAGCATTAAATTCTCTTTAAAATGATATGTAAGAGTTTGCATTTTGTGAAACGTGACATTTTCTATAAGCATACTGAGTTAGAAAACATAAAAATATTCGTAAGTGTCCACAATTTTGGCCACCACTGTATATGAAATATTATTTCAGTTTTTACAATTACAGTTTTTTACAGTTGCAATTACAGTTTTACAATTACAGTTTTTACAATATTTTAGTTTTAAAAGAAACAAATCACATATTTCTTGAAACTTAAAAATGAAGGTTTTTTACCTTTACTTTCTTGTTAACCAACATAAGATTAATGTTCATTTTACAATTTTAGAATATTTTGATGACTATTTTCTTATAAAAGTAATTGCAAATCTCACTAAAACAACAAATGAATAAAAAAAAATCAACTGAAAATGAAAATTAGTTTATCGTGATATTTCTTTTGTTTCTTAAGGCAAGCAAAGTTTAATCAATTTTTCTATGCAGTAAAATTAATAATTTCAATCACGTGGAAACAGATTGAATAAAAATTCTGTGCGGTTACAGAAGGTAAAACAAACAACACAAAGCTAGAACTTAAATCCTTTCGAGATAATTAATAGGGCATTTTAAAATTTGTCTTTAATTTTTACATAACAAATCGTGCTTGTAAATTAGCTCAAGCAATTAATTGTAAGTAATTTATTATTAAATGTTTACAATTTATTATATATTTTTTTCCTTAGTTAGATGAAAAATGTTACATTAAAACTGAAAGTATTTCGCTTACAAATATTGAAGTTAAAAAAAAGTTGGTGAAATTTCCTGCAATCAAAACTCAATATTAGAATTTTGTTGTTGGTAGTTACTGAATTTTTTTTTATTGAAGTATTATTTTCTTTGAAAATTCTGCCTGCATGATAATATTGTTCAGTCAGTTTTGAAGAAAAAAATTCAAATAAAATTTTTTGCGCATATTTCTTTTGGAGAAATTCTTATAGCGATAATAACAATAAAATGGTACCTGGTCATCAAGAAATATCTCAGGTAGTAATACAGAAAAATGTGTATATGTGTTGATGCTTTTAGGAGTAGACTTTTTGACTTAGATTCACCCAATTTGGCACAGATATACTTTGGCAAATGAGAATGTGTACTTCAGATCGATTTGATTTTTAAATTCTAATGAAGCAAGATTTTATTCGTTTTCTGTGATAACTTACGGAAATATTATTGCCCAGAAATTAGTTTTTATACCTGTTTAAAATTTTCTTTTTATTAACATTGATTATTATTTATTGACTTTTGATTATCTATTGATGTGCAAAGTTTTCTTGAATTCCATCCTTTTTTTAAAATTTTGCATAATTCTCAACAATACATCTTGTTATTGCACCGAATTTCCAATCGTTTTTATTATTCCACCGATTATTTAATTAAGAGATTTTCTTCCATTGTTGAAAGCTAGGGAAATAGGATTTTAATACAGTACACTTCCGAGTATCCGGCATAATGTGGCCGAAAAACTAGCCAGATAACTAAACAGCCGGATAGGCCGGATCCTTTCTTTGCCCACCAATACCAGAAGAAAAAATTTTAATACCAAAACTCACTATTATAAAATGTATTTTCTCTCTTTTTATTGAGTACGAAGCACTCCAATTATCTCAAGGTGAATGCAGCCGCGGCCAGATGAATCATAGAAGCAGTTGTCGAGCTGAAATAGAATTCTCTGTACTGCTAATTCATATACTGCACTTCAAGAATTTACCAGAGAAAAAAGTAAGTATAAACTGTTCACATTTTAACATAAATTCTGTAATGCCCAAGTTAAATGCTAGAAACATAAACAAAATATTAACGTAAATCGCAGCCCTAATTCTTAAGAAAATTGGCTAAAGCAGATTTTATTTTTCACTGATAAATGATTACACAGATATGAAAAGATAATTCCTAAGATAAGAGTTAAAATTTTTAGGTTTTGAAAAATTCCTTAATAAAAAGAAAATAAAAAAAAAAAGATAAAATGAAAAAGTCCTTAATAGCCCCTGTCTTCCTCATTTAACTACGATAAAAGAAAACTAGATAGAAAATAGAAAGAAAAAAGAAAATAGTCGCGATCCGATTTTGGTCGGGAGTGTACTGTATTTGATTATTTTTCAGGAGAAATAAGAAAGCAAGATACAGTACTGCGAAATTCAGAAGAAAGACTATCTGAACAATTACTTTTTAAGAGCATTAGGATGCCATGGGACATGACTCTTAGAGGATAGTTCATATACATGTTCGCAAGGACAAGTGCATGACCATTGAAATAACTCAGCTTTCATGTCTATCATAATTTGATGTTTAAACACTGTTCTTAAGGGAATCGTGAATATTAAATTATGTATTAAGGATTTCACTGGAACACACTTCCTGAGAAATGTCTGGCCACCAAAGGTGGCGAGTTATAAATGAATTTAATGTTAAAATTTTAAAAAATGAATTCCTGATTAATATTAATTAGGAGCAGGATAATGATGGATGATTATAAATTAATAAAAAACAAATTGGAATATTTATCTGAAAACGTGAAATGAAATATAAAATGCTTGTATGCAAAGTATGTGATAATTTTTGTAATTAATTAAGAAACGTTGGGAAGATAATAGCGTTAACTGTATAATTTACCAGTATAGTATTGGTGCTAACTTGAAAAGCTTATGGGATGGTATTAAATAAACGTTTTACAGAAGTAAATATTTAAAAAAAAAATTATGCCTAGAATTTCTCTGATATCGCTTCCAGAGTAATGCACAACCTGCATCTATAAATGTGGATGTTACAGAATACCCGAAAAAAATATTAGTTTTTTACTTTTTCGTGTACGTAGTATAGAGAGAACATAGAAGTCGTCAAATAATTCGAACTCGAGATTTTGACGAATCCTCACATTTTAGACCACCCTGAGTTCGAAAAATATAATTTTGGAAAATATTAGTCTATCCATGACAAGGATAACTCAAAAACGCTTTGATCTAGCAGATTGAAATTTGGTATGAGGTCCTTATACCAAATTTGTAAATTTCATTCAAATTTTGAGTAACATCTCTTCAAAGGAAGTCCATTCGTCCGGCTGTTCGAATATAAATTTACGATGGTTACAAAATAAAGAGAGCTAGATAGATAAAATTCGGTATACAGGTTTAGCATCTATAATGCAGACACTTGTCGAATTTTGTTTGAAATCTAACTACAAATGGATTAAATCTCGGTCTGTACTTTCAGAAAATTGAAAAGGCGATCATTCAAAAAAGCAATAACTTTATATCAAATATGGTATGGAATTTTGCGAGTACAAGTGCAGTTTTGAGTCAAATTTTTTTTGCAAAATGTCTAAGACAATGTCTAATGCAAAATGTCAAAAAAAATGTCTAAGACTACTATTAACACATGGAAAGGATTATGCGCCAACAAAGTCTCCAAGGATAACATGATAGATTCAGTAAAAGTGCTAAATTCACTCCAAAAGTTAATATTTCGTATTTATTGCACGTCAATGCTGTGTTAGGCATTTTCTGGCACAAGTTCATTAGATGGTATACGAGAAAGCTTTGGTGAGATAAGGTTTGATAAGGTCATTAATCGCTACATTTGAACTTATTTTTCTGGAAAAGTTCTGAAGCGAACTCCATGAAGTAATTCCTCCTGAATAATCGCTTCATGTTTGTTATCAAATTAAAATCACAGGTACTTAAACATTGGAATATGGGGGATGATACGGTAACTCGACATTTTTGTGAGCTAACGAATCAATCGTGGGTTGTAACTGAAGTGTTCCAAATTTTTCTAATATGATAAATTTTCTCACTATAAAAAAACGATGTTGCTTCAAAATGGCAAGCATAATTTGTAAATGACTGAAAGGATGTTGCACCCAACACTGGTGACAGTATGGAGAGAATTATAAAAGTATCAAACTAGTTTCAGTATTGTTTCGGTTGTAATTTTATGAAAGGCAATATCTCGCCAACTTTAATGGAAATTGTCAATGTTGCCATTCAATTATATTTAAAATTTCATAAAAATGACTTTTAGTAGACTCGTATTGCAAATACCTGAAACTCGACACGTTTGTAGAAATACTTGAACGAAATGTAAAGAACGAATGTTATGGAAATATTTGAAAGAAACGATCTCGGATCTATACCGATAAGAAAGGCAAAGGACAATTGCAATTGCAATTTTTGCACGAGGTTTCTGCTAAATTGATAAAGCAAATTCAGGATACGATTGAAGGTTATAAGGATCATATTTAAGGCACAAAGCAATGATAAAAAAAGGATTTTATGAAATTTTACGCCTGTAAAGAGAATTTTTCAAATGAGATTGTAGGATTTTATGAAGTCGTCAGCATCTAAATAAAACCCTTTTGTGTACAATTGTATATTTAGTTTCATGCTTTTCTATTTATTTTGTATCGATTTGTAAGGAAACTGAATTTTTCATAATATATTTTTCTTCCAGTGGTTGTTTTCCAAATCTTGGACTTTACTTCTAAGAGATTTGCATGCGTTTATGTTCAAAACTGGTACTAGATTTACGTACATTTTATCGGTCTCACTTATGCATTTTATCGTGGAACTTCTGGATATTATTATTATTCTATTGTGATCAAAAAAGCATTCGAAATGCTTCATTCAAAATAAATATCGTCTGTAAACTGTTATTAATCACTTTTATGATTTCTATAAACATCTGGCAATGTCAGAAATTTATTTCGTTTTATCTTCAGAACATAAAATTGTTCAGAATGCATATCGTTTTGAAGAGAAACGAATTTTATCTTTGCCGATTTTCCAAAATGGCGAATGCATTTGAATGAAAATTATGCACTAAAATTTATTTGCGCAAAGCAATTCTTGTGGCAAAAATAATTGAAATGCTACGAAAAGTTTATTAACTAGTTTATTGTGGAATTTATCTTTTAATGTCTCCTAAGTTCTCCTTTTTAAAATCAAGCGATACGTATATAAATGTCGAAAGCAATATAAATAATTCCACGATAAATTTGCAAAAAATCTTAATACAGTGAATAAGATTTCATTTTTTATAAAAAAAATTACACGCATAATGCGCCATAATGAAGACTAGGATTGACTTCCATCTAATGCAATTAACTGTTTAAGGCAATTACTTATCATTTTATAAAACTAAATTATAAATAACTGGATAAAATTAAACCAAACCATTCCGAAGAAAAAAGTTCATTATTTTAAACCAAACAATGTATACTTATAATAAAAACTGATGCATGTATGTGTATGTGTCTATTTGATATGTTCTTAGCCGAACGTTTAACTTAGTGTCATAAAAGTTGGTTTACATGTCTGGAACGGTAGCGATAATGCTAATTTTAATTCTAAAGAAGTTATAACTTCAAAATTCTTCAGAATAACTTCAGAAATTGTTATGAAAAATTACTATTTTGACATCAAATTTTAAAAAAAGTAAAATCAGCTTTTCAATGTTATTACTTTCTGAAAAAATTTTTTGACGATCGCAACATTTAATGAGTATTTTTATGCCTAATCTGTAATAACACTTTTTTTATTTCAGTGAATTCTAAATTGTTTTAATTATTTTTAGACGTATTTAGCGATATGTATGTATTTCATTGTAATAACTTATTGTTGAAGACCATGTGTAATTTTAATGTTTGTTTTGGACATATACTGCGAATATTTGTTTTTTAGTTTTTATTTAATCAAAGTCTCACTAAGATATTAATCCATTATATTCCGACGTTACTTAAATGTACCGCTTAAATCATGCTGCTATCTTCGTAATATGAGTATTGTTTCTGAAAATATTTAAAAAAAGGAGAAAGGGCATAGCGTAGACACTAAGCACTCATTATTAGCTAGATGCAGAAATTTAAAAAAATGTTCATTAAATTATTTTAATTAATTTCTAAAAAAATTCACTCTTTCCTTATGCTATTTTGGACTAAAACGTATTTAATGGCGCAAAAATAAAATTGAAAAATTGATGATAAAATAATATGTTAAATAAAAGATAAAGTGTATTAGAAAATAGTGACGTATAACTACTTATTTTATGTGCTATTTATTTTTTATTAGCATATTTCATTAAGCTAGCTTTCTGTTAGTCGTGCTCACATAATACAAGTAAATACCAATGCATCAGTTTGATTTAATAAACTACGCATTTTGAAAAAAGAATAAGATAGTAAAATCGCAGCACAGCGCGAAATGACATGTTATATGTTAAATGGTGCCGACTCCGATATTGATATTATATGACATGATTCCATTATAAAGATTAATATGTTTGATGACCATTCTGTCTCAATTTACATCATAAACAATTTTGTTGAAGGAACCAGGAATATTACATAAGAGATATCATTAAATAAATGTATTCAATTTTCTCGATAAAATGGTTGGTTCTTAAAGCCGGTTATACATATATAATTTTCATTCTTTAGCTTTTAACAATAGAAGGCCGCATTTGCTTATTTGTGTAAGCAATACAAAAGATATTGAATTGTTTCGTAAGAATGTAAAATATCATTGCAAATGATGCATAAAAAAGCGCTTTAAAAAATTACCCAGATTAGAAAAAAAATTCGCATTATTAAATTCATTCAAAAATGTAATTTATAAACCTTTAAAATGGTGTAGCAATTATGTTTATGCTACATTGTTTGCTTATGTTTAAGGGCTGATTTAATTTTGGCGATTTACCTTAATTTAATATCGATGCAAACGCAAAATTATTATTAGAAAAGACAATTTATGGTAATGGATCCTTAAGAAGCAAAAAAGAATTCAATAAACATTTTTCTGCCAATTTCGACAAAATATTTTGATTTAGAGCTGTTCATTTACCTATTCTACATATAAAGCATTAAAAAATTTGATGAAAAAATTCGCCACTCAAGGTTATTTGCAAGGCTGAGAAAATTATTACTAGAAATGCCATGTGACAAATATGATATATTGATGACCATCGATAATTTGGCAGCACATAGAAACAACGAGAGACCAGAGGGAAATATAATAATTGAGCATAAGATTACTTCACCATTCGTTTAATTTTTACACCACTTCTTGAATATTTTGATTATTAGCATAAAAAGAGCTTAGCTTCAAAGAATGGAATATGCCCTTTTTCTTAACTGCTGTTCATTGAAACATAAGTAAATTTATAAGTGAAATTTATATTGAAATATAAAGTACATTTATTTCATGAAATCTTCTAAGATCAAGTCTACCAAGGATAAGGATACTATACTTTATTACCTAGTATCAAACTAATCAGCATCGAAGTTTCTGTATATAACAAAATACATTTATACTCAAAATTTGCTTTCGAAGTGTTTGGTAGGTCTCATTATCAATATGATTATCATTGAAATTCTTTTTAGAATAATGATAGCAGAAATTTGGAATTCTATTTGCTTTCTCAAAATAAAAACTATTTATGGAAGAGAAAATGAGCAAAAAGAAATGGATCTTCCCAAATGATAGTAGAAATATTTTTTTGTAATCTAGGAAAATTTTTGCGAGTATGAAACTAATAATGTGTCAAATTCAAATGTTGAAAAAAAAATCAATGTGGATGATTAATTTAATTGTTCTAATGAAGCTATTCTTTAAATCATAAAATCGAAGTAACTCTTTTATACTTTAAATAGGCGAATAATTTATTGTGGAATAAGAAATAATGCATTTTCAAGAGACAATAAAAGAGCAAACTCGCAAATCATATCAAATAAACTTTAACAAATAGTTGACGCATAACAGACATTTCTGGTTTCTTTGCAATATTTTGGAAAGAAAAAGTACTATTTCGGATTTCTTTTCTGATTTTTTACGATCCAAAATAGCTTTACGGTGTAGAAAATCACTCAACTTTTAAAGTGCGAGGCTTCCACTTTGTGCCCGAAAGTTAACGCTCCAGCAGAGATTTTATTGTTTCACGAAGAACATAAAGATTATTATTTTTTTTTTTCTGGAAGTCTTTCTCTTGCTGAATAGATCGGTCTAGACTAGATAAAAAAAAGAAGGACCTTTGGACTTTTTCATCTTCGTCGATACAGTTGCCTCAGTATGAATATTCCTCTATCGAGAAAATTCGGAAGTCACTTTCTTTTCCGAGTCGAGTTGTTATTTCTGAAAGAATGACTTCTTACATGTTCTATCTTTTGAAATTTTTTTCTCACTGTTTTTGAAATTTAATTAAAGCTGTTTAGTATTTCGGCATTTCAAATTTTAAAAGGGATTTAATTTGAAAGATAAGCCCTAAAATACGAAATATATATATATAT
>JAPMOR010033163.1:0-12788 GCA_026543865.1 Argiope aurantia | reverse complement strand
GATGGAATTTAAACTCTCATCAAAATATTCAAGCATGTGCTTTTGAAATCATTAAATCCATAGTAAGATTTTTATTTGCGCGTTTATTTCATAATTATATATATATATATATATATATATATATATATATATATACTCTTTTAAATTGCAGTAAATTATTTTAATTGAATTCATGTGGTTTATTCTTATCAAATTATAAAGTGAAATTTTCTTTTATGGAAATATAGCCTACATTAATAATTTAATTAATTTTAATACATTAATAATTAAATTTTACCAATCTAAAATTTTGCATTTTTTCAAACTATTGTATACTTTTTAGAAATCGTGTGCTTTTCTTGTTTATTTATAAGTATCTCAAAATACCAAGAAAGTATTTGGACAAAGTTAAACAATCAGAGGCATAGAAATTATGATGAATTATATCGGCTGTTTCTAGTTCATTCTAGTTCTATTCTGTTTCTAGTTCTATTTAATAAGGAAATGGCCAGTGCAAAAGCATTTGAAAATTATAATGTCCTTTGAAGTATTACTAAAAATAAATGTCAAATGTCTCCATTCGAACAAGACAAAACGCCAAATTTTGATGAGCAGTGAAAAGGAAGTTGAGATTTTCTAAGATGTTCTTACTTGTGCAGACTAAGCAATGTTTCTTAAAGATTATCTTTGCGAAAAATTTCTTAAATTATTTGGGGAGGCAGGAGACGCTCTTTTCAAGTCATTGCGAAAAGACCAATCCCTTGCAAGTCGCTCTACAGCAAATGGCATTGGGGATACAGAGTTTATAAATCGAACAACAATCAACGACCATAACAGCATAGATGAACCCGATTGTACATTTTCTTCAGGTGTCATGTCTGGTGAATCTGAAGATGATCCAGAGATTGATCAAATCCAAAAGCATGGATCATTTGTTGCTGCAAAGTTCTTGAGGGAAAAGAATGTCAAGTATTTTTATTTTTTTGATAAACTTACTCATTTGTGTGGAGATAGAAAATTTGAGGTATCTTATCTTCACATGAATGACAGAAGGTAAATCTTTTACTTCCCTATTGTAGCTTTACGAAATGTACAAAGTAATGTGTATAGAATTGAGTTGTGAATTTTAAATATTCCAGTTTTTATATTTAGAATATTTTTGTACATCTTCTAATAAAGAGCATAATTTTGTAGAGAATGTATCATTTTATATTTTCTTAGTAATAAACACTTAATTTTAAAGCGTAAAATATTTTCAAGAATTAAAAAAAATCTTTTTTATCATGTTTTGGATGGATTTCGAATGGTTTTTACACAGTTATTTTTTAACATTTAATTTTTTACTTTATTTGACCTGTTTTTTAGAATACAAAACTAGCGATAGAGTTTAAGGGTTTATGATTGTTTTGAAATATTTTTATACATTGTTAGTTTACAGAGCAGTTGAAATAAACGAAAATTGGGCCAAAGTTTTCACAGAATACGGTTTGTTGTAAATGTTCGATTTTCGAAAATTTGGGGTTTCTTCCAATTGAATATTGTTTCTAGTAAGAAAAATAGCTTTCTATGGATGCAATAAAATGATTCGTCTATTGAGAGATGAACTCGATATTTTGAAGCGCTATCAGGCGTCGAGGATAATTTGTATCCTAAATATTCAAAAAGAAAGTACTGCACTCGACAAAAAAATTCTAATTCGAATCTTATTAAATCTCGTGTTTTTTTTTTTTGTTTTTTTTTTAGAATTATAATTGTATGCTTTTAAACATGACAATTCATATACACATACACAATTATGGAGCAATAAAATTTGGATGGTTGTATTTGCACTAAAATTACAATTTTCTATCGCGTTTTAAACGAAATCGATTCATGGCAAGTTTGTCTGTTCATCTGTATGTGAGCATGAAAACTGAAATAATGCCGAGAGTTGGAAGGAAGAAATCTAACATTTGATTTTTATCATTAGAATATTAAATTTTGGAATAAATCCATTATGTCACCATTTGCCATATATTCGCTTTGTATATAATAAAGTAAATTCAAAATCACAATAATTCAGATAAATAAAATCGATCTGCACTCATATCAACAAAATTGCAAATCTGTATCAGATTGTATATCTAATGGAGCGATAGCAAGTTCAAACAGAAACTAAATTTTCTTCATTATCTGACGAAGTTCAGAACATGTCATATTTTGCAAATATGCAAAAATAAGGAACAGCAAAATACTCCCTTAAGGTTAGTTGGCGACAAAACGGAATTCTTCGAGAAATTCATTTGTGAAACTTACTTGAGCAGTCTCTTGTGTCTATGCAGTGTCCATTTCTGTCTCTCGCATAACCTGGAATGCAATCACATCCTAAAGTGCTGCAATCATAGCAGAATCCTTGTTGTTCACACGTGTTACAGTCATTCCTGCATAAGACCAGTTCTTCGTTTGCAGGGCACTGAGCACTGGAGAGATGAAAGGCTAGAAAAGAGAATTCACAGAAAAGTATTACCCTTAAAATATGCTTTATAATATGCAGTTTTGCAAATACAACTCTCTTCTGGATCTTGACTGTTGCTTTCAAGGGGCAAGATTTTATCATTGAACAATAAAAAAAAAGCTATTGCATACATCTTGCTTTTCTTTTCCATATATTACAATCTTTGATTAGTCTACTCCTTCAAAAAACATTTTCAGCGTAGCAAACGATCTTAGGGATCTTAAGGGAAGAATTTTCAATTTAGTAAATATAGATGCCCAAAAAGTAGAATCACCATTTAGACATTTCAAAATATTTAATGTCATTCAAATATCTATAAATAAATAAAATGAATAATCAACAAATAACACAGCACAATAAACAAATTTTTTCAAACATTTTTCTCTTACTCTATTTGGAGCACTAAACATAAAAATTGGCCATTGTTTCATTTAAGATATACAGAGGTAGTCTGAGCTCTTAATCTCCTTGAAATATATGGAAGAAATGAAATATGGGAATATGCATGGATTCATATAATATAACATTTTCTAATATTTTATAAATTACAAAGCAACTTTTATAAAAAGAGAATTGTACTAAAATATATGTATATATTGAATATAAATGAGAAACATATATAAATATCTGAAAAAGAATTAAATCTTTCAATATTGAAGGGGTGGAGAATGAAGTTCTAAATTCGTTATTCTACCTAATTCTCAATTATTCGTTATTACAAAATTAAAACTGAAGAATTATATAATTTTAAATATTTTAATGTTAAACATTATCGCATGATTATATTAAATAAAATAACATAGCAGATATTTCATAAATGTACTAATTTCACAAAGGAAGGTGACATAGATATAAACCACTTCTAGATATTTCATTTTACACAAATGTCATAATTCAAAACTAAATAAAAAATGGCAAATGAGAAATACATAATTAGATCAAAACTAACATTTTTATTCTTAGTAGCCCTTAAAAATTGCTATAAATAGGCACATTTTTTGTATCTTTTTCACGCAAAAGACAATTCAAAAGTGGGATCTGATTAAAGTCGTTTTCAGTCATATTTATTTAATTTTTATATTTTCAATTAACTTTTCTAATCTTGGAATTTATTAACAGGTAAGTTACGTGGAACTTTTTTTAGGCTAAAATAATAGATATTCAAGTAAAAAGTGCCTCCATATTATAAAAAACACCGAATTGTGCCGACTAATATAGAATATCTAATTTCTCTTATTACAGGAATTCTATTTTATGTAAGATAATTATTAACGGCATTGTATTTTTGTGGCAACATTATTTTATGTTGATGTGTTTGGCAACAGTGTAAAAAATGCTATCTTGAAAAATAAAATGGTGATTTCGTTATTCTAAGAATTTAGTCTTGTTTTATAAGTTAATAATTCAGAAGTGGGATAAGAAGTGGATAATTGTATAGTTTTAGAAAGATGTCTTTACTTGCGAGATTACGAAAAAAGGATTTAGAACTCGTTGCAGTGGAACTTGGAGAGGAAATCGGAGAAAATAATAAAGTCGTGGAATTGATAAGTTTGATCAAGAAAAGTAGGAATTATGATGAAGATATAATACATGGAATAATCGGTAACATAAATGCCGATCGAAAAGCAGAGGAAGCTGCTCTAAAACGTAAAGAAGAATTTGAACTTGCAGAAAGAAATGCTATGCGAGAACATGATTTGGCGATAAAGAAGCTGGAAATTGAAGCCAAATCGTTATCGCCAATTGCTCAAAACGCGCCCAATGTGGAAATCAGCCCGAAAATAGACTGGAAGACTCAGGTAAGAAATTTTGATTTGAAATATGACGACATTGGATTATATTTAGTACATTTTGAGAGAGTAATGAAGAGGGTAAATATGGAAACCTCTCTATGGATGGCGTGTTTGACTAGTGTTCTTCCTAGTGAAATAGTCGACATAATTATAAGAGAACCTGAAGAATTGGCTGAAAACTATTCTTATATGAAAGAACTGCTACTTAAGCGTTTCAAGCTAAGTGCTGAAAAATTTCGCCAATTGTTCTACTCGCATAAAATTAAACCTGGAGGTACGTGGCGAGAATACTACTATGAATTAGAAACTTATTTCAATGGGTGGATAAATGGGTTAAATGTAAAAACTTTTGAAAATTTAAAGGACTTAATAATATCAGATAGAATGAAGCAAGACGCACCTTTAACAGTGCAAGAATATTATATCAGTGAATGGTCACTGTTGAAGTCGCCAACGAGCTTGGCTGATAAAATTAACGAACACATTGAGCTATCTGGTCTATACATAAATAATAAGAATATTGGTGGTCAATATAATACCAAAATAAATAATCGTTCTGCTACTAATTATCGAATGATGGAGCCAATTACGTGTTATAATTGTTACGAAAAAGGTCATTTGGCACGTGATTGCGTAAAACCTAAAAGACCTAAGTTTTGTACATCATGTAGGACTGAAGGCCATGGAACTAGGGAATGTCCTAAATCACGTAGTAATCTCACAGTAAATTTATCCTCCTTATCATGCTCTAATAGAGATGTTACACTTAAAATCGTATCAATAAATGGAATGAATACAGATGCATTAATAGACACAGCGGCTGATATATCAATGATAAAATACTCATTTGCAAAGCAAATTAATGTGCTTGTTCAACCTAAAAACAATGTTATTTCTATAACAGGAATTGGAGGTGGCATAACACAATCACTTGGAATTTGTACAGTAAATGTGGCTATAGACAATTTAATTTTAAAGGATGTGAAGTTGCACGTTGTAAATGATGATACATTTCAAGGGCCATTCGTCATTGTCGGAAAGGATTTGATAGATTTTCCAAATTTAGTGATGATAAGACGGGAAGGAAAATCTAGAATGTTTCACATGGATGAATTTCGACGTCTAGCGAACATTGGAGTTGAAGAATCACCCCATGCAACTGCTATTCTGAGAGCATCAAAAACGATAACTGTTCAACCGAATATGATACAAATGTTGGAAGTTGTAGATAACAAATCAACGGATGACGAAGTGATGACTTTTGATAACGCTGATAATGAATCAAGTTCGTCTTTATTAATTCAAGATGGTAAAACACTAGTACCCATAGTTAACTGCAGCGATAATACTCTACGCTTAAAGAAGGATCGAGTTATTTTAAGAGGTGTTTGGTCGACTGAAAATGTTGATTCTATTAAATATCCCGATATCAACGGTGACAAAGAAAATCTAGTTGCTATTGCCAAAAGAGATCTCAAAGAAAAAGTTAAAATTGATGACATAAAGATTGGACCAGACACATCGGATGAGCAAAAGCAACGTGTCTGTGACCTATTGAATGAATTCAGAAAGTGCATCGCTCTAAGTCCTAATGAGTTGGGATGTGTCAACAATACAGTCATGAAAATAGTTGAAAAGGCTGGTAGTACTCCTGTCGCTCGTTCTCCATACCGTGCTTCCCACTACGAAAGGCAGATTCTAAGAGACATTATTTTAGAAATGAAAGATCAAGGTATTGTTCGAGATAGTTCATCTGAATATAGCAGTCCCGTTTTGCTTGTAAAGAAGAAAACTGGTGAATATCAAATGGTGATTGACTACAGACAATTAAACGCGCAGACTGTCAAGGACAAATTCCCTTTACCACATATAGATGATTTATTAGACAGAATTGCTGGTTCTAGTTTGTTTTGCATTCTTGATGCCTGCCAGGGTTTTAATCAAATACCTATGGATGATGAGTCAGCTCGCAAGGCCGCGTTTACAACACCAGACGGCCACTATGAACCCACTAGACTATTCTTTGGTCTTTCAAACGGGCCTGCAGTGTTTCAACGATGTATGTCATTAGCTTTAGGCAATTTATTATGTAATGGTGTGTCGTGTTTCATAGATGACATATTTTTTGGATCCTCTAACTTTGAAAATATGATCAATATGCTTAGAGCAGTGCTCGAAAAATTGTGCAATGCAGGGATAACGTTGAAACTATCAAAGTGTGAGTTTGCTAAAAAAGAGATTGAATATTTAGGATTTGTTGTCAGCAAGGATGGTATCAAACCTGGACCCAGAAAACTTGCTGCTGTTGCCGAATTCCCTGTTCCCCAAAAAAAGGATGAAGTTCAGAGATTTTTAGGATTGACTGGATTCTTCCGTCGCTTCATTGCTGGATATGCGTCAATTGCAGCTCCTTTAACCCGCTTATTAAAGAATGGTCAATTATTTGTCTGGACCAATGAACATCAAACTTCTTTTGAAAGATTACGTAATCTTCTTGTATCCAAACCAGTCTTGAAATTGTTTGATCCTCGGGATGAAACCGAACTGCACACCGATGCAAGCTCCGTGGGTTTGGCTGGAATGCTACTTCAGAGAGACAGAGATAATACCCTTCACTTGGTCTATTGTGTAAGCAGACGTACTAATCCAGATGAAGAAAATTATCATTCGAGCCGATTGGAGCTACTGGCTGTTGTTTGGTCTCTCAGTCGCCTTAGATCCCTTCTTCTTGGTCTTCGATTTACTATTATTACAGATTGTTCTGCAATTATATATCTAAAAACTCAAAAAAATATAAGGCCCCAAACGGCAAGGTGGATAGAACAGCTAAGTGAATTCAATTACGATGTTAAGCATAAATCCGGTGACCAGATGACCCATGTGGACGCCCTGAGTCGCGCACCAGTAGAAGACGAAGATCCTGAACAATCTAAAGAAGCCACTGAATGCAGCCCATTAGATATAATAGTGAAATGTCCGAACCAACTAGTCGAAATTGATACCAGTATTCCATTAAATATAAGTGAGAAACCGCGTGTCTATTATATAAGTACTGAAGAAGACAAAGTAGCTTTAATTCAGTCCCAGGACGAAGAGTTAAACAATATCATTAAAATATTAAAATGCTCCAAGAAAAAAGCAGAAAAGAAAAATATTGTCAGTAAATATGAACTTATAAACGGAATACTGTACCGCTTACAAATTGACAACGGTGTCTGCAAAAAATTGTTTGTAATGCCACGATCTATGAGGAAATATTTAGTTGTACGCTTTCACGATTTTTCGGGTCATTTTGGAGTTGACAAGGTCAAATTACTTATAACACAGCATTTCTGGTTTCCTCGAATGTCAGAATATGTAAAACAGCATATAAATCAATGCGTTACATGTGCTTTTACGAAAGTACCCGCCGGAAAAGTTCAGGGTAAACTCAATCCAATTCCGCCAGGTAAACGACCCTTTGAAATAGTACACATGGACTTTTTGGGACCCTTTAACGCTAGTTCGAATCGCAATACTGAACTATTAGTAATAATTGATAATTTGACAAAATTTGTTCGTTTACGTGCATGTACTAGTTGCTCTACTAATTGTGTATTGAAGTACTTTGAAGAATTCATAAATGACTTTGGAAGTCCTATCAGAGTCGTTACTGACCGAGGCTCATGTTTCACATCATCAGCATTTAAAGAATTCTGCATGAAGCATGGCGTAAAACATACTGTGAACTGCTCGCAAAGACCAGCTGCTAATGGACAAGTGGAGCGGATAAATCGTGTGCTTATACCTATGATTTCCTCAAATGTGCATGCAGATAACCATAGGGACTGGGACAAGATGTTGCCTGAAATCCAGAGATGCATTAATTGGTCGCCCAGCAAATCTACAGGCAAAGCGCCATTCCACCTATTATTTGGATACAAGCCTAGAAAACTTGATAATTTTCCAAGAGAATTGCTTCCAATGTCGGATGAATATGTTTCTCCTGGAGTACTGCAAGAAGAAGCACGAAACGATATACTGAAAGCACAAGAGAAAATGAAGTCCAATTTTGATAAGCATCACTGTGATGCACATACATATTCTGTTGGCGATGTTGTCGTTGTAAAACGGTTACCTGAAACCACTCCTGGGAGTCGCACAAAAACGCAAGTTCGATACAGAGGACCCCTTGTAGTTGTGAAGGTGTTTCCATCTGATGTATATCAAGTCACAGATTTTAGAACAAAAGCACAAGGACGTGTAAGACGGCATTATACAACTACAGCTCATGCATCGCAGATGAAACTATTTCACATTGTAAATGAAGATGAAATCGTTGACGTTGACTATGATGATGAAGAGGAAGATATGGTTAATGAACTCCCAAATGCTCCACGAGAAAATAGAATAAAAAATTGCCAACATACCGTCAGGACTATGTACTTTGAATAATTTACAATGTGCTTCATTTTCGTAATTTTATGGACAGGGTCGTCCATTTTTTTTTCAGGATGGCCGAATGTAAGATAATTATTAACGGCATTGTATTTTTGTGGCAACAGTTATTTTATGTTGATGTGTTTGGCAACAGTGTAAAAAATGCTATCTTGAAAAATAAAATGGTGATTTCGTTATTCTAAGAATTTAGTCTTGTTTTATAAGTTAATATTTATATATACATAAAAGTTAGTACAAACTTGCATATGATGGAAATTTTTAATATAATCGCTCTGCGCTGTTTTGTAACTCAAGCCTTAGTTAAAAATAACCCTCTTTTTTTCTTCTGAGTCATCGGATTCGATTTTTTTTTTAAAGTTTTTTATGGGTTTTTTTTTTTTCTTTTGTTTCCTCAACTTCTGTTTTAGCGAGTAGAAACTAAAACAGATTTTTTTAAAATGTTTAAATTGATTGATATATCAGTGTGCAAATAAAGCTAAGCACGAATGAAAATTAGTTGCGGGATTGTATACTTTACACTTTTTTTTAATGCTGAATTGTTGTAAAGGCTAATGAGTTGAGGTCTTAAACTTTTATTGTTTTGTATTTATGCTAATTCATATTATTGTCACTTCATTTGGAGGTTATTATTACTATTTTCTTACAGCATTAATTTTATTTTGTGTTTGGCATTGCGTTTTCTTCAATCAGTGGATTCCTATTTATTTTAAACCAATTTTAGTGAATGGTTTCGATTTGAAAGTTTGTGAACATTGTGGATAGGGAATATTCCACTGCATAGAAACAAAACTCTTAATGTTACTATATATTTATATCTAAAGTAATATTTTTATTTCTTAAACATTCTGCCAATGTGCGTGAAATTTTCTATGACGATCTTTTTAGTTAATCTGTGACAATTATATTGTTCATGGGATAACAGTTCGTCTAGACAATCACATCTTATAGTTAATTATGGCCTTCTTATGTCATCTTAAACAAATTGTGGCCTTCAGAAATGGCTATCAAAACATGTTAATTGTATTCTAAGAAAAAATTAATATTAGAAAAAAAGAGTACATCGAAAACTGAAAATAGGTAATATTTTCAAAAAATTTCAGATTAAAACATTTATTTACAGTATTATTATATATAAAAAAATCGGAAAAATGAAAAATTCAAGGCACTTCATTCACATCGAGGACAAGATATTAAAATTGAGAACTATTACGAATGATACGATATTTTCAAACAGATTATACCCAGTTCTTCATAGACTGAAAAACATTTTTAAAAGTAAATAATGCTTCAAAAATAAGAGCTGTTTAACATGTTTTTTTCTTTCTAATTGTATGATCTCTTTATATTTCTTTTCCTTTCAAATTATTAGACTCATACAGCTACTTATTATTATATTTTTTGCAAATCAAAAAATATGATAAATATGAAATTGCATATAAAATTATAACAGGCAAAAAAAAAAAAAGCGAAATTTTCCTCTTTTTTTTTTTTTTTTTTTTTTTTTTAAATTAAAAAAGGGAGGAATTCCTCGGTGAAACCAAGGTAGCTGTTCGCGATATGAAGCGAAGGTACAATGCTTCAGAACTTAACAACTTTGAAAATATATCTTGTTTATACTTTTACAAAGAGGAAATGGTTAATTCGAATGTTTTTTTTTTCCTCTAAAATTGTCAAAATTCAATTTTTTTCTTTCACTCCTGGAATATGCTATTAATATAAAATTAAAGTATTATGCACTATTCTATCAATATAAAGTAATATTGATAGAATAGTTCTATTAATATAAAGTAAAGAACTAAAATATTGTTATTTCAGTTATGTTTTGTTAATTTAAAATCAAAAATCAAAACGTTAAATCTTTTTAATTTCAAATTGTTTCTGTAATTAAACATTATGTCCTCGTTGATCGCAAATGAATGATTATTTAAAAAAATTAATTCACACGACTTTGCTGATGTATAATATATTCAGTCTAAACACTCCTATTTTTGAAAAAAAGAAAGAAAAAAAAACTTTGAAAAATAAAATGTGCATTGTTTATTTTGAAATTTTGTCGCATAATTCTTGCATTCAAAGCTCTGCATGCTGAATATTTATTATATTAAAACTATTAATTTTGAAATTTAAAGTTCTTCTATTGTAATTGTTAATGTTTTATTTATTAAAATTACTTGCTATTTTATTATTACGGATTTTTAAATAAAGCAATTAAATATATAACCACATCTCCACTTATATTTAAAAAATTGTCTTTTTTTAGCGTTGTTTTCATCTTTCGACTTTTTTTTTTATTTTGATTTTTTTGGATAAATCTAATCCTAATTTCAATATTTTAAAAGTATGAAAGGGGATCATTAGCCCATTCTTAGAATAAACTAAGCCATTTTCAGATTCTGATCAAACATGAAATCCTTAACCACTTTACTGAATACAAATATCTGTTTTTCAATAACAAAACTAATATAAGAGTGACTTATTCACATCTTGAAATAATTTAAAATGAATACTTACTGCACACCAAAGTCAGACACAAGAAAGAAAACACTTTTCCACTTTCCATGTTTCCAAAATGGCTCAATCTGGTACCGAGCATACCCAAACTTGGAACAACTTGCTTTATATATGAAGCTTTTGCATAACTCGAACCTTTACAACACTAGCGAAAGGAATTGATGATGCCAGCTTTTATTTTTTGCCCCTGACATCGGAGTTTTCATAAAAGCATTGTCTCTGTCTTTAACCATGAACAAATGTTGCACATTCCTGGAAAATATGCAATTCGTCAGCAGTCGATTGAATTTAAAGTATATTAAATCTCCGAAAATGATACACTGATGAAAATTATGTAATAAGGCATTCTGTTCCAATGAAAGTTTCGCTTTCCTCGTTATGCACACTTCGGATTCATTATTGGAAACATCATTGACCCAATAAAATCTTCAAAGAACATATTTTCACATTATGCATATATGGTTTTCACATTATTATTCATATGTGCAACTTGATTGATTAATAAATTTGTTCTTCATTGGTTATTTTATATTGCGCTTCCTTAATCCGATAATGATCAAATAAAGTAAGATTATGCATGAACGAGGATTGCACTCTGCAGAATTTCTCACTTCACGAATGTGAGAATAATTAACAGCCGACATTTGATTTAAAGTGCACCTACAAGAATCTTTTTATTTTCCCCAATGAAAACGTGATTTGACATTCGTGTTATTTCGGAGAATATTTTAGATTACCGCGATCATATATGGATGGCTGTCGAATCTATTTGGTGTCTGAAACCCACAATTAAATTTATTTTACAATGAATTATGCACATAAATAAGGAATCTTGAAAGGAAATTAATTCTATAAAAGCTACTTGACATATTTAGGTACTTAGCGGTCTTATGCAGTACTCAATGTGAAGACCATCGTTTTAATTTCTGCAGACGCGCGCGCGCGTATGTGTGTTATTTAAAAATGTCCGTGATTATGCCTAGGGATTTTTAATTAAACGTATACGGTAAAGAAGTAAAAAAAACTATTTGTTGAAGATTAAAAAAATTGCGGTAATTTACAAATGATTAATTATAGTTAAAGGAGATAAGATTAACAAGAACAATGAACTAAAGAAGTATTAAACTACAGAAACTGGTTATCGAAATAATGGAAACATCTATGAATAAAAGTGACATTTTTGAATGCGCTTCGTAAGCATTAAAATGTAATAATAGCTACCAGTTTTTTTATAAAAAGCAATACATTTATTCTGGTTTTATGTATTAGTTTTATTGAAGTTCTGTAATTCTTGGATTTTTTTTTCAAAAGTATAAAATGTGGAACCTCTGAGATTTTCAAGGAGGTCAAATTCTAGGAGCCCGTCTAGCTGGAGCAAGTGAGACCGAAACATCCCAACTTTTAGCCGTTTCTTGAGGTACGGTGTCTGAATTCTTGACAGCATACACACAGCGCGGCAAGACAAGCTCGGCAAGGCAAAATAGTGTGCGGAAAGTGAAGCTCAGTGAGAAAGCAACGGGTATTGAAGCGGATTGTGATGAATAAAAAACTAACAACTGCAGCAAAAGTGA
>JAPMOR010033149.1:18623-55808 GCA_026543865.1 Argiope aurantia | reverse complement strand
TCAGTTATAGATTAAGGAGTTTGACTGTTGCGAATTCACAGACATACATTATTAGTAGATATTATGTTATGCCATTAAAATTATTCTATGAATACCTTTATATTTTTAATACCCTTTTCCTGATTATATTGTAATATTTATAAATTAATATGAAACCTTCTATAAAAAAGCTAAATTGAATCTTTTATCTTATATCATTGAAAAAATAATAGTGTGAATTTTAAAATTTTGTAAAAATAATTAATTACTGCAATAGTTACCATGGCAAAACGACCATTCCTTAAATGTTTTAATTAAAATTTAGATTGAACTTTCACACACGCACACACACACAGCTTCATTATAAATAAAGATAATACAAGAAATATAAACTTGAATTATGCCTAGAGTTTGAACATTATAATTTAATTAAGTTGAGTTATATGGAAAACTATAAATTTAATGGATGTATAATTAAAAACTTACACAATGTTTTATGAATAAATTTTAGCTTTATTCCATATATTCTTAATTGTAATAGGTATTATTGAATAAATCAGCAATATGTGTATTAAAATAAAATCACGAATGCTTTCCATAAAATTTGAAATATTTTCCCAATAAAATTTCAAATATTAAAAACTGTCTAATAAGAAGTATTTTCTGTCAGAAACTCATGATCTATTGAAATTTAATAATTAAAAGGGACAGTAGACTTTAAAATGAGCGAAAATGGACGAAAAGATGAAATTTTATTTTTATCGTTTCATGACCAAAATATGTGTTTATATTCAATTATAATAGTGTCACAAAATGTATTGTTTAATAAAATAATATTTGAAAGGCTTATAGAAAAAAAATTAAATTTTAATGATTTCTTGCAAAATAATATTGTAATTAAACATAAATATCTTTGAAATGTCCAGCTACCTTACATTATGAGGAAATTAAATAGAATTAATAATAAAAATTTCGGATGAACATTAAAAGAGAAGAAACTTTGGATTTCAAATTTCAAGATCATTTAGATAGTTAAAAGACAACTTTAGTTCAGAAAAAAATAAAATTCTTACGAAAATTCAGTAAGTGTAGATAAAAATATTTGAAAAAAAATTTAGCATATAATTAGAATTACAAAATCATGCACAGTTTTGTTCCAAATAATTTTTTTATTGGGTATTAAGAAAAAAAACATTACAAAATATTAAAGTTTAAGTCATCAGGAAATACTTTATAATTATTTAAAAAATGTTTTAATTATTTAAACGTAATACGTTTTGTTTTGAAGAGATTTTTTTTAAAGAAATTCGACCTGTTTATACTTTAATACATATGCATAAAAAATTTCATGACTCTATGTGAATAATTCGCAAAAGTGCTTAATAGAGTCCACCGTCCCGTTAATTCAATATCTCGATTTGAAAACAAAGTCTAAAAAAGTCCGAAATGTAGGAAATTGCTATCGAAAATCAAGAGCACTTATATTCAATATTTTTTTCTTCTTCTGGATAGGAACAAAGGGTAATAGTTTGCCGGACAAGTGTTAGACAAGTACAAACTCTGACAGGAAGGGTAAATGATTATCGGAAAAGTCTCTCTTAGGACAGAACGGGATCACAAAAACCTATACATTATTCTCCGGTCCCATTAGGTAGCATTAAATGTTGGAGATTCTTCTGATTTTACTGAACGTCTGGTGGCATGTTGTAATGGAATGGTAAGAATGAATAAAATGCATCGCTATTAAATCTTTCTAAATAAATTATTGTTTTCAAAAATTTCAAAATGATCAAATTTTAAAGAAAAAATTTTTTTTTTATCATTCCAAGGAAAAAATATCTTTTTGACTTTTCTGAAAGTCTAAAAATATGCTGTTAGTAAAATGGGGAAATTTAAAAAAAAATGCATCGCTATTTAATTTTTCTAAATAAATTATTGTTTTCTAAAATTTAAAAATGATCAAATAAAAAAATATCTTCTTGTGACTTTTCTGAAAGTCTAAAAATATGTTTATAGTGAATTGGGGAAAAAATGCATCGTTATTAAATCCTTCTAAATAAATTATTGTTTTCTAAGATTTCCAAATGATCAAATTCTAAAAGAAGCAGAAATTTTAAAAATTCCAAGAAAAATAATTTATCGCTGCAATTTGGTAAAAATTAAATTTGGAATAAGTGGCTTCTTTTTTTGAGGAAAAAAGTATGTAATACTTTCCGACTACATAAATATAATCTCTTTCATTATCAATAATATTGAGAAAAAACAACAGGAAAATAATCAAAAATCTAAGCGAATTCGAAGGAAAAATTTTCAATCATTGTAATAGCTCAGCTTCTTTAATTAAATGTGCGAAGATCCTTAGTGCATTTAGGCCTAGAAAAAACAGAAGTAATGTAATATTGCTGTGTCAGCTGGGTACAAAAAAGGATTGATGATTTGTTATTTGAGCTAATATGGTAAATTGATGCAGTTCTTTAAATGCAATTTCTTAAAACTTCTTTGTTGAACTCATCGAGTTTGGGAATTTCTGTTTAATTGTCTGTGTAAAACATCATTCCTGATAAACTGGGGAGCATTGTTGATGATACGAAGCATGGGAGGGGGCTATATAAAAATTTTGATTTTGTAATTCTTGGATGAAGTTATATTGGATCAAACATCATACAAATAATTATTTTATTATTAAATTAATATTAATTTTGTTTATAATTATTTTATTATTAAATTAATATTAATTTTGTTTATAATTATTTTATTATTAAAAATAATTATGTAAACCATTTTTTTAATTAGAAATGTATACCTATTTCTAACGGTTTGGAGAAAAGTTATTGGATGATCACTGGAATTGGTTCATTTTATAAATATTAATTCTTCAAGATTTTTTTTTATTAAATACTGGCCTTTTTTGTAATCAGTTTTTTTACAAGATCAGTATTTTATAAAACATTACAATTAAAATTTTTATGAAACTTGCTCTTATTGGATTCTTCAGCCAAATATTTTTAAACTTCAAATTTTGATAGATATACATCATACTATTTTAGAAGTTTTTCGCTATTCTGTAATTATAAATAAAAATCACTAATTTTCTATTTATTCCTTTATGAATATCTAACGGATTATCCATTTATTATAGAATAGAGCAACAGTGTTTAAAAATGAACGCACTTATTTTTATTTTTTTACTGTTGCCTGGTTATGAACCTTCTTTGTGCATAGAGAAAAATTCACAAGTATTTGTTAACAGCATTTCTTATCGTTGAATTAAACAACAATTATATGATGAAGGCGGATTGAATTTTATTCACGATAATGAGAATATTGTTGTAAAATATTCTTTCGAATTTCATAAAATCTAAGTGATTAAATTTCATAGCTATTAAATTGATGTCATTATAAAGATTGTTCTTTAAACTTTAAAATGGTCTAACACTTATTTTTATACAAGTATATATTTACGTATAAAAATAATTTATGCAAGTTATCGATAAACGAACGCAAACTCACACTTAATTCTTAATTAATTAACATTCTAATTAAGTTTTCAAAAATATTATTCCAAAGTGCATATTCTCATCCTGTAAAGTATATGTGTGTCAAATTTGATAGCTATAGATCAAATGGTCTTGTAGAATGCCAACACAAACACATTATACTTTATTTTTGAAAGAGATTGCTTAGACTGTGAAACTTCATAAGAATTTATAGTTTGTAATATTTAACAGTAAATATATTAATTCAAACAACATAAAAAAGAATCATTTGCTTTATTTAAGGCGTTTTTGAAATTTGAAATATTTCCCTATTTATTAAGGGATAGAAAACGACTATTGCACCACACATAGAAAGGACATCTTCTATATTTAATTGCATGAACCTTAAGATTTCACTGAAAGACACCAAATCAATTTTATCAATATAGTTTATATCAATATAATTTATCATACTATAAATGACAATGTATTAAATAAAACAACATTCTTTCATAACAAAGACAGTAATTTGAGCTGTCTTTTTTTTATTTTCCAATTTTATGTTCCCAATTCAGTTCATACAAAAGACCTTTTCCTTCACTATACTACAGAAACGAGACATTACGGTCTAACAAATATACTTTACCATCCCCTTACAACAGTTACCATGGAAAATAACAGAACTATTTAATAAATGATGCACCATTGCTTGCTGATGGTGCAGTTCAGTTTTCCTTCTTTTTTTCTGGCGCTAAATCATTTTTTCCCTCCCTTCCACTTCAGGCGCCATTTTTTTTCGGCGTGCTTTGCAAGACAAGCAATATCTGCTCGTGTAATAACACCGTTGCCACTGCGTGAAACACAAAAGACTGTTTTGATCAATGATTCAACAAGAGTTTTACTGATCCAAAGATACTCTATTTTGTATCGTTCAATTTATCGTCTGTTTTTTAGTTAGTATTCCACTCCATTCCGAAATTCGTTTTTATTCGTTTCAGTATATTTTGATAGCATTTTATAAGGTATTATTTGTCTCGAGTATAAAAATAGAGGCTCTTAAATATATTTACTACCGAAAAAACTTGCAATTCTTAGTAAAATGTTGGTCGATATTTCGAAGGCTGAAAATAATCGATATTGAGGATTTATAATTGAAATCAAATAGAAAAAACAGCGACATTTGTGTATAATTTTTTTTCTTTGATCTGTTTTCATACTTTCGTTCAATACTTGTTAACCATATTTTAAAAAATTTATCTATTGTTACCATAATACCATGCTTTAATAATTTGGATTATTTCATTATTTACAATATTTAAATAAAAAAATGTTTGGAATATTAAGTAGATTGGTAGAAATATAAATAACATCAAAGTTGGGATGCTTAATTGGATAAAAAGATATCGATTGAGGGAAACTAGAAAGAAATTGATTTCTTTATAAATTTCTATAATATAAAATGATGTACAATGATATTAAAATTTTTTACTAAAGGTTTATAAAAATTATTTTCATCCAGAACCCATTATTAAATGATATGATTTCTATATTAAATTCTTTACGCTCATTAGAATAATTAATTATAATTATAATTATCTAGCCACATTTGGAGACACCTGATTTGGCAAAAGTTTTGGTCCTGTAAATTTTCTATTGTATACATAACATACATTCTATTATATACATTATTTTTTTATACATAATTTAGATATAACGACTTTACCACCAAAATATTTTTAAATTTCAAAATTTAATTTCAGACTTTTAATTTAATTTTATTAGCAATACGCAGACATGAATACAGCCATATGAGCCTCCATTATTTTAGTGCCATTTGACCTAAAATTCTGAGTTTTTAATTTAAACTAATTTATAGATCAAAAAAGCATCCTAAATTGATTAATAAATTATCAAAACATATAAGGATAGAAATTGGAATAATTATAAAGTTTTGTATATTTCATAGAATTATTTAATACATCGGAAAATAACTTAAGGCATTTTCCACCTCAATAAGCAGTTAAGGGTTTTTCAATAAGTAAAAAAACTCTTTAAACTAAATGTATGTAATTTTATATATCCAAGTATATCACCGAAAAGATCAATAATATTTAAAAATGAGCGGATTTTAAATAAATTTAATTGTTACTTATTTCTGTAGTTTAATTTTAACTTTAGTTACTAAGAATTAAGAACAAATACTAAAATTTTATCAAAAGTATCTTTTAAGACTAAACTTATTCAGTATGCAAAAATAAACCGCATCTCGATATGTTTATCTTCAATTAAAGGAAACTTCAAGATGAAATAAATATAGGAGAAATAAAAAAATGCAATATCTGTAGAACAAAGAAAACTATGTAATTAATTCTTAATTTATTACTAAAAATTAATTACAGTTTGATAAAAATGATTGATAACTACAAAATCGGCGACATTATGAACAATTTTTTTTAATATTATTATAAAATTTACTTTTTTTTATAATATCCTCAAACAGATTGCGCTATAACATTTTCAGATTTCATTTTGGTAGAATTTAATGCCAGGATTTCGCACAATTTTTAATTAATTAAAAATTCTTGCTAAATTTTTGGGAAATAAATCTATACTAAATTTAGTCTACAATTTATATAAATGCCAGATTTATAGTTATTGAACTCGTGTCTTGTCGAGTACTGACACACACATAAATTACTGTCTTGAAATAGATAATTGTAAAAAATGACATTGTTTGTGTTTCACTGATATCGAGTTTGGAATACTGTTCTTTTAAAATTAGTTGTTTTCTTCCCTCTCCCTATATACGTAGCAAATAACAGCTAAAATATCCTTACAGGGTTTGGGTAAGGATTTAACACATGTCTTCTAACTACGTTTTAAATTTCCATAGCCCGTTTATATTTAAAATTGTATTTCTATAAGAATTTTAAAAATTATTAAATATTTATCAAAATGAAGGTTTTCGTATCGTTTTTGTGTGTATGATTATGTTAATTGAATGATTTTAAAATATATTTGAAATTTGTAAGTGAATTGTTACTAAGCATCGAGTCAGAAAGCTTCTTATAGTATATTACTTACATTCATTTTATAAATCATTGATGTCACTCAGAAAATTTTAATAATCATAGAAAACAGCGAAATAATAATGTTCCAAAAGTATAATATATTCTAAAAATATGATATAAGATAGAATATAAATTATAATATGTAACTTATAATATAAGAAATTTGAAAGTCAGTGCCTAATTAAATAGTTATGGAATATTTTTTCAACTATATATGCAGTTTCCAAAATGTGGAAAAAGAGTTTATTGCTTTAAGTATTGAAAATAGTCATATACGCCCAATTGCAAAGTTTTATCAAATTAGGTACCTAAATATATGAAAATATTTTACGTTTTAACTTTTGTTACTTATCGTATCTTAATATACCATGCAAGTTATATTATCGTATTATTTAAGTATTATTTGTTTAGCAGTTCACTGTTGTTTTTATTTTATCACATCAGTAAATTTTATAACTTTTTGATTATTAAAATTGTTTCAAAATATTTTTATTGCTTCAAATTACTTTTATGAATTTAAAAATTAGTTCTATTGCTTCTTTATAATCATTATAATATTTTTAAATATTTTAAACAATTTAGGATTAAGCATAAAATAAATATTAGATCACGTATCAATCAATAAATGTGATTTAAGCAA
Organism: Argiope aurantia; assembly: GCA_026543865.1. NCBI lineage: Eukaryota > Metazoa > Arthropoda > Arachnida > Araneae > Araneidae > Argiope > Argiope aurantia. The sequence continues at coordinate 48,642 of JAPMOR010033149.1, read as the reverse complement.
TATTTTCTTTGATAGCAATAATATCAGGAGAATTTTTGAGTGAATTAGTTATTAAAAAATTTCTTAAATTATTATGAAAAGAAATATATTACTTATGGCTTTCTTAATATTATTATGTAATTCCGGAAGAAACAGATCTTGGAATGGAACTTAGAGAAAGAAATTTTCATCAAATTAAGTGTTTATTTTCCAAGAAATAAAAATCAAACTGCATCAAAAAAGAGTCTTTTTGTCATCAGTGAAAGGATTTCAAATTAAGGTTTTAAATCGCTTTCCTGGAATTAATTAAATTAATGAATCAACAAATTTGATATAAAACTGTTTACTCTAAATTATTCCCTTGAATGTCAAGGAATACCGAAATTAATTTTTTAATCTTTTCAATTACTTTAAAAGGATATTTAATAGCTATCTCTCTTAAACAAAGAATCTACAAAACCTATTCTCAGTGGAATTTAGCGCGTAAAAAATTGTCAGAAATTCAAATCCTTTAAAGAATAAAATTTGAAGAAAGTAATAAGCGTGTTTATTTAACAAGAATAAAAGAGATACTCGTTAAAAACCTTTTTTTTTCTAATAATTTACCTCGAAGACAACTATTTGTGAACCTTTTTAAATTAAAAAATGGGTTTCACATTCACAAGACATAAATCATTAAGTATTTATTTTTTACACCTAAGAATAGGACGTTTAATTTCTTCGAACGCGGATAACCGTCTTAATCAAGAACGAAAATGCCTCTGTTTTAAAGAAATCTAACGATGTGGAAAAAAATAACTATTTTTATTTTATTTCAGTTATTTCAACTCAATTTCTTCGGTTTAGTTGTTTATTATTATTATAGTTTGGGCTTTTTGTTTCAGCTTTCGATCTTGAAAAGTTCAAAAACTAAGAAACAAAGAAGCGGAATTCTTAATGAAATGTTCGAAAAGCTTGTCGCACATTTTGAAAGAAAATTTAGTACAAATACGGAGAAGTTTAAGATTAATGTAATAAAAATATTTAAATAAGATAGAAATTTCACAAAAAAATTTAAAACCATTGTCATGCGGACTACAATGTGTTTGGATATAAAAACTAAAGGTTTGTACTTTTTAATTACTTTTTTTAATTCCATCTTTCAGAATTAATTAAAAGAATGAAAACCTTCCTTTTTGTTTGTTTCCATTTGTAGAATTTTTTTTGTAGAACATATTTTGCTGTTTATCGATGCGTACAAACACATCGTGAACTTTATGTAAATTTTTGAAAGTCAAAATGCAAAAGTATTTAATTAAAATTATGAATGATAAGTTTAAAAAAACATCTGGAGGGAAAAACCCCATTTTAAGACTTCCAGGAAATCAAGAATTTTTTCAAAACAAAACATCAGAATCATTTCTAGCAATGTAAATTTACATTATTCTGTCCAGAAAAAATAACTAAAACGCCTTTTGTAATTGCTTCATCATAAGTTAATGATATTGCAATTTATGACATTTTTTAAATATTTATTTTTCAAAGTATTATTTTTATGCATTCTTTATTTATTTGCATTAGTTATTATTTTGAGATTACAACGCCGTTATTTCAGTTCGTGTGTTAGGTTTTTTTTGTGCTTGAAATTTAATTTTAGCAGCGAATCTTTTCATGAAATAAAACTAAAACTAGGAAAAATGTTTTAGCATTTTTTTTATTACGTGACTACAATCCAAGAATAACAAGAAATAATAAATTATTTTCCGCTACTACGTTAGAGAAGTAGATATTTTGCATGTTTATAAACATAGAATTTTATTTATTATTTATCATGAAGCTAGTAGAAGGTTTTCAAAATATGTTAATATTATAAACATTTTTATTTATATCTTACTATAAACACTGAATTAGTAACTAAATTAATAAAAATGATATGAATATGGATTGCTACATATTTGAAGCAAAACGCAGTTGTCAATAACAATGGAAAAATATCTACAAATAATTATTCTATTAAGAATATTTTTATTTCAATCCTTTTGATATGTTATTACATGTATATGATAAAGGATGTTTTAAGATAAGAGTTTGTTTTTCTGGGTGTATTTATTTTAATTTTCCGTTACAAAATAATACATTTTTTTCATTCATTAACTTTAAAACTGTGCATAGAAAAATAGGAAAGAATAAAATGTTTCTGATAATTTTTATGAATAATAATTAGAAAATAGCCATATTATTGTTATTTTTAATTTTCAAGTGAATTTCTAAAAAAAATTGTACCTTAGAAGTAAAAGCCATTTTTATCATTATTACAGGTATAGCCTTACGGATTTAAACTATTCATTTTGTTTAGTTCCTAAACTGTGACTTGGAAGAAAAATATGAATAAAAGATATCGCTGCTAATTGCAATAAATAATAATTCAAAATAAGCATTTAATTTCTAACTCATCCAATTTTAATTTTCAATAAATTGCTAAAATTTTCCGAAGTGACATCAGGATTTAATCATAGCATATATAATAAACGACATCTTAATGAACAACTATATTTAATAACTATTAATTATCTAAACTAAACAGTTTGTACTTATATATATGTCTCATTATCTCATCCATCTTTATCAAGTGCATCTTAATAACAGTTGAAAGCTTTCTGAACTCGTTATAAAGTAGTGGATAAACCTACAATAGTTTTTGGAAATAGCGTGTTCTTTGTAGCAGACCTATTTTAATCTAGTTAAGATGTAGTGTGTATGAAAGCTTTCAAACATAGTGTGTCAGCATGCCAATTGGCAGTGCTCCAAAGTAGGAGAATCAAGCGAAAAGGCAATCAACTAGTCGGCTCCTAGTTTAAGTTGAGAGCATATTAAATATACGTATTGAACCTATGAAGGATAAAAAAGAACTTAGTCATCGTTCTTTTTTTTGTTGCTAAGTTTATTTTTATTATTGTAATGGAATATTTTATGAGCATCTAATAAATAATAAGTATTCATTCCAAAATTAATGGTGAAAAATTTTAAAAAAATGAAATGAAATTTACTATTGGAAATTTTAAGTTATCATGTAAGAGCATTATTATTTTTTAGTCATCATTTGTCTTAATTAATTTAAGTCATTAATCAGTTTAAATCCGTATGAAACAATCACGAGACCTCTCTCTCTCTCTCTCTCTGTGTGTGTGTCTGTGTGTGTAATTATTTTAAACTTTCATTTTCAATTATTCTAGCTAGCAAACAAAGTTTTGGAACTCAACCGATTTTGAGCTGAAATAACCGCTATGATATCATAGTTCTACATCTACCTTTTAAAAACGCATCTTCTGTCAAAGAAACATACGTAATAATAATGCAATACTAGTAAAAGCAGGTCCACTTTTTAAAAACGCATCTGCTTTCAAAGAAGCATACATAATAATAATGCAATACTAGTAAAAGCAGGTAAAAAAAACATAGGCGATTAAATGATGATGATGAAAATTGCCATTTATGCTTTATTTATTGCCTACGCTATTTCGAGATTCAATATTCATTGTCTACGCAATTTACAACTTCAATATTAATTGCCTACGCAATTTTGAGCTTCAAAACCCCATAACCAAAACAACATCATGTTCTCACGTGATGAAAATTATAGTTTTCAGATTTTTTTTTTTGAAAATTAGTAAAACATTTTACATATCATTTTAAAAATTGTCAGTATTGTTTTATCAATGAAATAGGAATTGAATCCATTCATGATAAGAAAAATATTTAATAATATTGTAGTTTATCTAAAAGCTGCATTTAATCTTAGTATTTTTCATAATCTAGAATGAAAATGACTATTACTAGGCTACCAACTTTCTCTTAATTTTATTATGAAAATAATTAAAAAAAGATTTTTCTAATTACAATAATAGACGATAATTGTTTATAAAATTCTGTAAGAAAAAATAAAAGTAAAGTATACGTATTGAAGCGATGTAGGAAAAAAAAAAGAACTTGCCATTTTTTGCCATTTTGTTTATAATTGTAATGGAATTTTTTATGAGTAGTTAATAAATAATAAGGGTTCATTCAAAAATTAATGACAAAAAAATTAAAGAAATTTTAGTTATCAGGATTTTTTTTTGGAAATTGATAAAAATTTTAAAATATCATTTAAAAATAATTAATATCCTTTTCTAAATGATATAATTACTGAATCTATTCATGATAAGTGTAGAATGAGAAATTATTACTACCATGCTACAAGCATTCACTTAATTTCATTATGAAAAAAAAATCTGGAAAAAAAAGCACTTTCCTCATTGCAATAACAGACAATAATTATTTATAAAATTCTGTAAGGAAAAATCGTCTGCGGTATAAATGGCCGCCATGTTGGCATAATTGTTGTTGCTTTTCGTTGGATAAATATAAAACAATTTTTTTCTTTTCTTTCTTTTCGTTACTCTTCATAAACATATTATAAAGTATATTTATTGCTTCTACCATAATTTATTTCATGATGAATTAATAATTGAATTCAGTCATGCGAAGCAGTATAAGAAATTTATTTAACATCAGAATTAAACATTTTTTAAAATTTTATGTTCGAAATTTTGCATAAAGTTTCTACAATGCATCTCGCAATACAAACACAAGGGGAGGGATTTTTATGCATATCTACTCAATACAATTACTAAGATTTAATTTACGTCATATTAATTTTTTTCATTTATTGATACAGAATTAATTTAACATTCATTGATACAAAATTAAAAAAATAGAAATAAATTGGAATTTTCATCTTTATGAAGTAGATAAACTTATTAGCTACTGAAATTGATTAACGTCAGACATTATATGATAAAAATCAGCAATGCAATTAAGCATTTTCTTAATTCTTGTTTTAAATCAGAATCATGTTTCTCGCCCTTGGGAATTATTTATTATACCAAGTTAAAGAATTTTTAAATTTGGTGTAAATGCTTTAGATAAGATCATCTTTTTTTCCAAAAGAATAAAAAGTCATCTCTAAATTTATAGGGATAAAAAGTTAGTTTCCTTTATTTCATACTCAAAAGATTTATTTTATTTCACCAAAATAATCGAAATATTTACCTTTTATTAAGAGGTAAAAGAATTTATTTCTAATAGATTATTTTCTTTCATAAGTCTAACTAGTATCTGTTATTTATGAATTTTTGCTTTTTAAGCCATGTTAAAAGTTCTTTGCCCAGACAAATCAAAAATCTTATAAAAGCTTATTCTAAAGTAAGAATAAGAAATGAAACAAATGAAAAATAAAATATAATACATTTCTAAAAGCCCTTTTCAACAAAATATCACTGTGGGGAAAATTAAATTCCAATGACAATTTCCTGGAATTTTTTTATCACAGTGCTGCAAAATGGTGGACGAAAACACAACTTATGCCAAAGCTTATAGATTAAGCTCAATATCATTAAATATTAGGAGTAATTTGATACAGAAATGTAGTAGTACATAAATTATATTGCTATAGAAACATATAAATGTTTATTTTTATAATATTTTCTATTTATGGAAGAAGAATTAAATTTTTTAGATATATTTTCATATTTTCCAGCCACAAATATAAAATATCAAATATTCGAAATAAGAGATATTTTGTGTTAGTAAGGAATACAGGAAATGAAATCAATCAACTAAGAAATTTCAAATCATATCATACGTTTTTGTTTACTGTACTACAAAATTACCATATTTAAAGCAAAATTACAGCAATCATTATTATATTAAAATTTATTTATTATACAATAAATAATCATTAAAATACAAATTTTGTTAATCATCTATCAACAAGCATTTAAATTTGAAAGCTAAATATCTTTATATAATATATCATACTAGCAACTTATCTCGACAAAATGTTTGACATGGATTTATAGCTGATTATCAAACTATAAATTTGGAATGAATTTATTTAAAATTTCAACTTCTTGTTTGATAAAAAGAAAAATATTAAATTTTTTCGGAATCAGTTTATACATGTTACTCTAATGTAAATTAAAAAGCAATAAACTGCAACTAAAAGACGGAAGTTAAAATCATGCAAAGACGTGTAACACACAAAGCATGCCAATCTATGCATTCGTAATTTTAATATTGTCAAAACTATGCGATTGACTGACTTGATGTAAAAATGAAGTGAACTTAAATTTCTTTATAACAATATAAACCTTTCTCCCTCTTATTATTGAATTAAATAAAAAAATATTAATATTAGAGAAAAATTATGGAAAATTGAAATGAAGCTCGCATAATTAAAAAGAAAATTAATTGAGATTTAATTTGGATTGAAAACAATTTATACGAGATAATTTTTCTTAAAGTATAAAATTGAAAAAGAAAAAAAAAGGAAAAAAAATATTAATTTTTAATTAACTTTCTAACGTCCATAATAATATATTTATTTTATAGGTATAAGAAATTTTAGTGCCAAATTTCACCAATATCGGAAAGAGATTCCAGATTTATACGAAAAACCAAACAAATTCATTTTAAAAAGGTATAGATTTTAGTCACGTTTCAGAAGTTATAATTTATAGAAGTTAAGTCTCAAGTTATTTGTAATTTTTGAAGTGAATATTTCTATAATATTTTTAATAAATATATCTGCTAATCCGGACAAATTGATTAATGTATTGACATGAAAATAGAAACTCCCCGGCATTCACAAAAAAAAAAAAAAAAAAAAAAAAAATCATAAAATATCTGATGCATATCGACTGCTCTTTCCATAATTTTCCTCTATTGATCAAGGAAATTTTATTCAACCTTTTGAAAATACCGAAACATTTTCGGATAAGAGCACCTTTTCAACGAAAGGCCACAGACTCATCTTCAAATCCCTAACAATCGAATTATATTTTTCCGCAATTTCGTGTTCAAAAATCCGTCGATATCTTGCAAAATATGTATAAGACTTTCCGAACCACGAAGGGAAGGCCGTTTCAATATTACATATGCCAAAGAATCCGATTTTGTGCCAACCACTCCCTTGGCGCAACCCCGCACGCGAGAAACTGGGTACTCTATATCCCCGCTTTTTTTTAAAAAAAACTTCTGGGCTTGCATTTTGGAACGCAGAGTTTTGTGAAGAGAGCACAGGGAAACGTTAAATAAAATATAAAAAATATATATTCGGTAAAATCGAAAAATTGGAACGTGAGTAGGTTGCTGGAAATCGGAAGTGGAAGATTAAGCAAAAAGAATATATATATAAGGAATCGATTTTTTTTTTGCTGAAAGGGGGTCGCAGAGGGCTTAGAAAAGGGTTCTTCTCTTTTATCCTATCCTGCCACTCAGAACAAAGTTTCGTTCGGTATGCGCCTTGTGAATTAAATTCGAATCAGAATTTTTTTTTTTCTTTTTCAAACTGTAAGACATTATTTTTTCTAATCTTATGAGAAATTTCACTCAAGTCTAATATCATCAGTCAGCTTATTTATTCAGTCGTATTAGATATTAGTATAGAAATAAACTTTGCTGCAGTTTACGATTCAACGACATTTATATTCATGATTAAAAGTCATCTACATTAAGCATTTAAAGTAAGAATATTACTACCATAAATTGATTGTTGTTTCTTTTGGTACTTGTCATAGACAAGCCGTCTGACAATCAGCGATTTTAAGCCGAGATTTTTAGTGCCTCTTGTTTCATTAACACCATCTAGGGCCAAGAGTACGACTTAGCTAATAATGCGTCACAGCCCTTTTTACAAGACAAACTACATTCATACATTTCATTCACTCATCCACAGATCGCAATTTAGACCTTAATCAGAGAACGATCACTTCTGAACCAGTATCCCCAGTGGTATAGACTCCATTTGGAGGACTTTGTGACCATGACAGATTTATACATGCACCAGTCAACTTATACACGGAGAGTCTTTGCCCAGCAGGGTTCTAACTGACTACCCAAAGGATGCGAGTCCAACGCCCTACTAATCAGACTATCCGGGACCATCAGAAATTGAATTTGTGGCAAGATCTTATTTGTTTATATCAAACCTAATATAGTCTTAATTGTAGCTAATGAGTTCGTTTGGGTTGCAACTTCAAGGCAAGTTGAGAAATGTCATTCAGGTCTAATACCATCAGGGAGCTTATTTATTTAGCTGTATCAGATATTAGTATAGAAAGGAACTTTGTTGCATATTACGCTTCAACTACAAGTATATGCACGCCTAAAATTCAAATAAATAAAGCATTTAAAATATGAATATTAATACCAGAAGTTGAATCTGTGACAAGACCTTATTTGTTTATATCAAATCTAATGCAGTCTGAAATATGACTAATGAGTTCGCAATTTTGGTTTTAGCTTCAAGACAGATCGGAGAATTATTGAGATTCACAAATTACTCTTAGTGAAATCTTTTGTCTGTGAGAAACTAAAGGTTTTAAATTGATATCAAAAGCCTTGGAAGTTACCTGAGAACCTATAAAATAATAATTTTACAACTTATTTTTTATGGAAAAACTATCAAAATTTTGTACACGCTTCTGGTTCATGAAAGAAAAACTGCACATATCGTCCACGCAGGAGTAGTGAATGTTGAAACTGCATGCATGTCACAAAATATGAATGCAACAAATTATTCTAAATCTTCAACGAATCATTTTAAACCCATTGAGAAATTGCAGGCTTTTGAATGATTTTAAAATGCGGGAAAGAGCCTCGCCGATAAATACTTCTCAGATTCTTATTGTGTGAAAAATACTCAACATCATGGTGCACACGATAAGTTCAGAAGAAATAGATTAATATATAAGGAAAACGCAAACATCTTCTATGTATTTGCAGCGAATGATTAGGTTGTGTGTATGTCACAAAATACAATCAAAGCATGGAGGTTGATTGTATTTTGTGACATACACACAACATTCACACAATCAAAGCAGGGAGATCAAAGATAATCCTAAATCTTAATAAAAACCTTTTCTTTCATTTTCATATGAAAAAAAATTAATTAAATGCCGTAAATGGGAGAAAGATAAGAGTTTTTAAGTATTTATTAAAATAAATGAAAGGAAATAAAGTACGGCGAGAAAATAATTTCTCACTTTGGAGTCATTTACAAATAAAACTAGTGAGGGGATTAAAATTAAGTGGAATAATTCATTATGTAGACTATAAAAAGCCCTCCAGAAAATTCCCCAAAAATGTTTAAAAATTTGCACCGAAAGATTCTGGTCAAGATCTGTGTGCTCAGATCTTTGAAGTTTGAGATCTCAAATGATTTGATTAAAATCATCAATGAATTATTTAATTTAAACAGTTATTTAATTCATAAATTTAATTTAATTTAATTAATTAATCTCAAATGAGGAAAGATTTGAAGATGAATGAAAGCATGCCAGATTCAGGAGACTCTATTATTATAGAAAAGATAATTTTTTATGAGTTTCATTCTATATTTAATTCATTTTTTTATCAGTCGAATGTAAATTAAATTACTCAAAATCATTTTTCTGTGAATTAATCGTAACTCAAATCCATACTGACAAAGTCAAAACATCTGATGTTGACGACAGTTGTCACTTTTACAGCTCAATTCAATTCCTCAAATTATCCATAATCTGTGTAAGGAATTTCATTTCATTAAATTCATAAGATTTAGCTGAATATGTTTCTAAACATGTAAAGCCTTTTGAGATCTATGTGCGCTATGTGACTGAATTTTGGCCTCACAGAAGAAATATATCTACTAGAATATAATAATTCTAGTCATTCACAATTATTCACCAAAAATGATCTGATTCGGTATATAAAATTTTTAAATCCGAATTTCAATTTTTTAGCTCTGGCAGATGATAAAGAAAAATTTGACGTTTTATTTCAATTCATAATTTTCTTCAAAGCAACATTGTCTTGGTGTAGACATTTTGAAACGGGAGACAAAGTGCTGTCAATACTATCTAAGTAACTTCTCATTCCAAAGATCATTCGAATTGAAGTATTTCAGAATATTAAAAGCCCGAATTTATCTTTCAAATATAAGAAAAGTTCACTAAAACCCTTTAGAAACGTAATGACAGATCGTGTTCTAAAGAGGTTGATATGCGAAAGAACACTCTGCATGATTGGTGGCTGCTAAACAAATGTATTCACGGACATGCCTTGTGTGTTTTCGAAAAAGCTTTCATGTTTCTCAAATCCCTCTGGGCGAGTGTCTCTAAAGAAACAAAGTAAGCACCTCAGATATTCAATTAAATATTCCTAAGATAAGGAAGAAAATTTCCACAGTGACATTTAAGTGTTCATGTGCCAGACGTAATTTAATTAAACTGGCGTTTGAGGAATTTCAAAAATGATAGAAAAAATTTAGTTGAATTTCTTCATAATTAAAATATTCAGCCAAAATTAGCCTTTATGATGCTTCCAATTTGGATTATAAACTAACAAATTAATATGCGTAAAGTCAACTTCAGATTATTTATAATCTTATGTACCAAAGCTACTTTGAATATAAACTTTTCCTCATTAGCCATGGGCCATATGTTTTCTCTCAGAAATGCGTATTATACATACCAAATGTTGCAATAAAAATAAATTGCATTCCAAAAGATCATTTACAGACATGAAAGGAAAAATGAAGGAAAAAAAGATTGTATAGAAAACGTTTCATTAACTTTTACGTTAAATTATGTACTCATAAAATGAAATATAACGAGAGATGTTTAAATATCTTTTGGTAATCTTTCATCAAGCGTATATTTAAACTATCTACTTTACCATAAGACATTTTTAGTTAAGAATTATTCATTCATATATACGAATGCCATACAATTTACGTAAGTAAAATATGGCTTCCGATGCAATTTCTGCCGCAAAATAAGGGAAACATTCAATTCGGTTGTTGAAGATCTGTCCTATTCTTCGGAAATGGGTTCCTAGCTTTTTTTTTGTAGAAATTGTACTTTTGTTTAAAAATGTTTCTTTCTTCCAAAAGTTGAATATAGTATACTATTTTACTTTGATCTTGACAGAAAATTACAGAAGATAGTCTGAATGTTTCTTTTTCATATTTTTGTATTTACTTGATTGTTCAAGAGATTGCACTTGTATTATGATATAATAAATAATGGTGAATGGGGCTGAAAAATATCTTAAGTGTCCTTATTCAGAAAAATCAATATTCTTGTCTGGACCGGGAATTTATCCATTTTTCAATAACATTTTTTAAAAAAATACTTATGTCATGTAAGGTTGCCCACAAATGGTAGCCTATGTAAAATATGCTTTCCCACTTTTCAACTTTTAACTAGCTGAGTTAAAAGGCATTATCTAATGTATAATCGTAAATGAAAAATGCTTTACGTCAGCAAGTCAAGATACAATTTATCTTGGTTAAAAGTGAAATATGTAATGTAGTTCCTCTTCCAATAACTTTGGAAATATAGAGAATTAAAAATAAGGCAAATAATGCATTCTGGTGCTAAAAATCTAAATTAATATTTTTGAGTTTTAGACAATTATTGTTATATTTCCACTTAATTGTTTTGATATAGGCGGCTTTGATTTAATGCGAATAAGGTCTCGAATGTGCAAACAAAATACTAATCAGTTACCCATCTTTACATTTTATATGTAAGCGTATCATTACATAATAATACCATATTACTATATTTTCACTATTTATCCATGTTTGTTATTCCACATTTTATGTTTTTTTTTCCTCATAATGAATTTAGAAGATATAATTTTAAAATTACATGTTTAAATTATCTATTAAATGTCTATATTAAATCATTATAATATCTATAAAATTCATCATCAATAAAAAGGATAATATAACCATCTATAAAACTAAAACTCTATTCTACAGCGACAAACTGTATATCAAACCATCTAAAAATATCAAGAACCAGTACGAAATGTGCATCCAAAGAAAATAAAAATAAATAAATAAATCTGTATTTCTGAGTATAAAAATTAATTTAATTTTGAATTGTTACTCAAATGAATGAATCGTCATTTATACAGATTTGAATATTGAAAATAAATGAGTATTTGACGCTGAAAGATAAATGAATTGATTCAAATAGCGCAACTGTCACATTAAAGAGCTTAACACTTTTTATTCACCAAAATTTACTCCATTTAAATATCTTTTTTGAAATTTTAGGAACTCCATTCAGATCAAAACGAATATCAAATAAGGGAACATGATTAGATGATAAATCATTTTATATATTGACCAGTAACTATTCATGCAAAAATATCTTTTCAGAACATATCTGGCAATTCGTAATCAAATAAAAGAAACCGTCACTCTAGATTTTGACATTAAACGAATAAGTCTCTTTTCAAATCTTGTGTATTTCTATGACGATATGTCTATATGCTTAAGAATTTTATTCCGGCTATAGACTGGTTGCTCTGCACTCCAAAACTGCAAAATATTGAGGAAGTTGTGCATTTTCTTTAAATAAAATATTCAAACGTGTCTTTAAGCAGATATTCCTGTTTTCCTAAAAAATAAAGAGACGGACTCAGTGAGCGTTCGATGTCTTTGCCTACTTACTACCTAACACATATGAATTTTTTTTGAAATTTTTTGTCGAGTGGATTTTTGAAATCCAGCAGATGTCCTCTGTATTGATTTCTAAACATTATAGAATTGTGCTAGTATGATATTTAATACGTTTTAAAATATCCACTGAAATATTTCTCTGTTTATGTATGATTTGGAAATGTTTTGAGGCCAAAAAAAACATCGTTTAATTTCCTCAATGGTTTTGTACAGATGTGATTTTTAATACAATAAAAAGCTGTTTCTTTACAGAAAAGTTTATGCAGCTTTTAAATTTTATTTCCTTAAAAATTTCAAAGTTTGTAATGTATGCATGTACTCTAGATCAAATAACTTTTTGAAAGTATTGTAAAGTTGTAAAGTATTGTAATTGAAAGTAGTAAACATGAATATATAGAATAATTTTTGAAAATTTTTGTTGAATTAATTTTTGAAATCCAGCAGATGTTCAAGTATTGATTTCGGAACCGTTTAGAATTTTGCTAGTGTAATGTTTAATACCCTTTGAAATATTTCTCTTTTTATAAATGATTTGGAAACGTTTAGAGGTAAAAAACATAACTTAAATACACTGGTGTTTCTGTACAGATGCGATTTTTAATTTTAAAAAAAGTGTCTTTTTACTACAAAGTTTATGCAGCTTTTAAATTTTCTTTCACTAAAAATTTCAGAATTTGTAATGCATGCATTTATTCTAGATCAAATAACTTTTTGTAAGTATTGTGTAAACATAAAAATACTGAATCTGTTAAAATGTATTCTCACACAGCTAACTATATATTCTTAAACAGGACCATTTCACTTGTCTCTAAACACTTTAAACAAACCGAAATGGTACTTTCCAAAATCTGACAGTAATGAAAATCGCAGTTCCAAGGGAATAATAAATCAAACAAGGAGATACGGCGATCCAAGTATCACTCGCATATACATTTCCAATTTGAACAAGAAAAATAAAAAAAATAAGAACAAATAAATATAAACCGAACGAAGAATATCGTCTGATTTATTGTTCTTTTCAAGCTTTAGACGTCGCTCGGAAATGGCGGGAAAATTTACGATTTAATTTGAATGCTCTTCCCTCTTTTGTTCTTAAACATTCCCAAATATTTGGAAGAAGCTGGGAACAAACGAAATTACATTTTCTGCATGTAGCAGCGTCGAAGGCATGGCGGATCCTCCGAGCAGGCTATGTTGTCATTAATGTCAACCGTCGTAATAACCTTTCAAGAGAATGCGGAACTACCTCTTTTCGCCAACAAAGATAGACCTAGCGCCCAGCCACAGTCTCATTATCTGGGAAGAAGATTTAAATGCTGCTTGCAAAAGACCGAAATTACTTCGTGTTTTGTGGCAACCGCAACTTCATTGCTTCTTAAGTGGGAACGCCGTCTGTTGGAAAGGCAGGCATACGTAGTTCTAAGGAAAAGGAATGTTTCTTTTCTTAGCTTTTGTTATGAGCATTTTCGAGGACCGGAAAAGGTGTTTGCCAGAAACTACAAAAGCTTGCCATGATTAATTTTTGCGAGTTTGTTTCAGCTCAGACAACAGCAGACTTTCTGCTGAAGAGATGGCACTCGACTCTTGGCAATGTTGTATTCTGTCGTCTTCAAAAGGAATTTATTTTTGTTTCTTAACAAGTGAATGTTATTTCGGCAATGTATGGAAATTTATTGCGCTGTCGCCAATGTAATAACAATCTCTTGCCTTTTGATTAGAAACTGAATGCAAGTGGTAACTGCGAATTCCTTGTTCTGTTAAGTGGTCTTTTTCTCTCTGGCTTTTGAGTTGGAGCATTTATTATTTCATTATTTTTTTCACATTTCATGTCTGCAGTTTAATATATTTTGAAGGTAAATTAATGATAAAAAGACAGGACTAGGCAAAGGTAAAATTTATATAGTAAATTATTTTTTTTTAAATTAAGTAACCGAAGAATCTGTATCTCTCTGATTTAATCATAAATTAATATTTTCTTTTCTGCCTATACGAAAATATCTGAATCAGGATTTCAAATATCTTGCAGCAGCAAAAGTTGACTTCTTCATTCAATCGTATATTGATGCATTGATCCTTTATGCCAATGCAAAGTCATAGATTTACCCTGTTTTCCGAAGCGGATTGTAAGTAATATTTTTCATGTTCTACGAAAACAAAAATCATTTATTTTCCAGTCGAATAATTACTATTACACTCTTTAAACTTTTTATTTGCTTTATCTGCTTTCTTTGTAAGAATACTCTACGCGGGTATGAATCATTCGGAGTTACCAATGAAATATAAAAATCCATTGTTATTACTGAAAAACACTAAGCTTAAAAAGATGGAAGTTTAAATGATTTTATCTAATGTTTTGCTTTAAAACTAACAATAACTAAGTTTAAAGATTAACTATAATAAACTTTCCACTTATATTAAATTTGCCGATCATAATAGAAATTATAATGTTCAATTTCAAGTACAAATGTAAATTTACAAGAAAAAAATTGAATTAATGTTTGGAACAACAAAGCAGATTTAGCTAAAACAATTTTAAACAGGAACTGAAAATCTTTGTAATCTTATGTCAAAATAAGTTGGGAAGGCCAGGAGGTACAAAGATGTATCTTTTTCATTGGACAACATATAATTTACAAAGCCTTTATAACTTCTGAAAAGATTACTAAATTCTATATTTTCTTTATCCAATTTTATTTAGTTGGTTAACTCAAGCATTCATTATTTCATTTACTGTTGGACAATAGTCAAATATTCTGTTTCACTGCCAATACGGGTCTGAACTTTAGAGCTTAGGTTTCAATGGAAGAATATAAGCAGAATTATAGAACTGCAAGTGAATTTGAATTGATTTAAGAATATAACAAAATATTGAGTATAGTAATTTTTTATAAATATCTTGAATAAATATATTTCGATTAAATTTAAGATTAAGAAAGTTTTATCTTATATAATGCTTTTTAATTTAGCATTAAATACTATTCTACTGATTTGAGATACCATGGGATAGATAATATATCATAAAATTATCAGTAATTGCAAATTAAAATTTTAAGAATGCTTGTAAAAATGCACGTTGAGAATCTCAAAAAAATATTCTAAACAATATTACTTCAGCTCAGTTTACGATTGTGCAATGAAGAAATTTGCATTTGATTTTTTTATACATTAAAAGTTTTACCAAAATTATTTATGTTATAATAATGTTATATCAATAATAAATGAATAGAACTTAAGAAAACAATTTATATTTAATAAAAATATGAAGACTAGAAATAGTAATTAAAAAATCTTGACAATATTTTTAATGAAAGAATTACTAGCTATAAACAAAATATTTTCATCGTAACTTGAAAAGAATCAGTGATATTTAATTAAACTTTTTATGTAAAATCCTGAGAAATTATATTAAAAATTATATAAAAGGATTTAATAGGATAACAAAAATGAAACAGATAAAAATCTTAATTGGAAAAGGCATTTTTTTCAATGAAAAGTAATACACAATGTTAAAAATTCTTGAAGGGAAACTTGGTATTAAAAAAATCATTAGATATAAATGGAAGTCTACAGATTATAAAAAGAGTTTATAAAATTCCATCTAATTATTTCAAAACTTTTACTCGTAACTAACATTATATTAGTGAGTTTATTCTATGTTAGTTCCTTATTTATATAATAAATGTTGGATCTATTCTTCCCTTCTTTCGTCCAGAAGGTTTCCTTTAGAAAATGCTTCATCAAAGTCTTAGATTTTTCTACAGAGATCCTTAATGTTCAGTATGTCACAACATTTATCTTTAACACCGAACGAACCGAAAGAATTCTCATCTGATTCTTCTTGAAACTTTTTTATTATTGTTTTTTCAGGTGTTTGTTTCAGGTTGATGTATGGTAACTTCACTATATTTGGATTTTTGTAGTTTTCGATATTGTCACTCATTGGATATTTATTTGGGGTATTATAAAATACTGATCCAAGAATGGAAATTGGGAATAAATGTAAAAGAAACTAAACAACAAAAAATTACCTATTAGAACACATGAATATTACAATGAAAAATAAATGTTAAATGTTAAATTAATAATGAATCGACGGTTTACGGAAAGATACACTTTAAAAGAATGTTATTTATAAAAACTAGGTGACAACTGCCACATCACATGTATTGAAAGATGAAGAACTAGTTCAAGGTTGCGTGGTTGTCCCAAATATCTTTATATTGCAAGATAAAGAGATTTGGGACATAGCGAGGCTTTCTGCAATGGAGCCCTTAAAAAATATTATTTAAAATTAGAAAATTATTTCTATCCTGAATTAGAAATACTGGAGGGTAATTAAGAAAGGTAGAAAAGTGTGGATTTATATTAACTTTCCCCTTCTCACGTAAAGGAAATTACAACATAAATAACACGAAAATAATGACTGCACACACACACACACACAAAAAAAACGTTTTACCTTTTTATCTTTAGATTGCAACCCTAAAAATGACAAACCCACATATTCCAAAATACTATTCTTTCAACATTCCGAGAATTCAATACTTTTCTGAAACTATCCGTCTTTTCCTACCAGCTTCTTTGCCCATATTATTAACTTTTCAGGCATTTAAACAATAAATATCGAATACAGTTTTTACATTTCGTAATTGAAACGATTGGAAACTATAAATTTAATTGAATCAGTTTGCTAAAGATTACTGTGGATGCAAGCTAAAAACTGTATATACTGCGAAATAAAAATGTCCAAAACATACAATATTTTTTAAATGTTATTTTAACATTGGCAAAAGAATTGACATTACATTTTTCCATTGAATGGTTTTATTAATTGGTTTGAATTTTATCAGAAATAAAACTAATATAATTTAAGACTTAATTTTTTTAGTTTCAATGTAAATGTATGGGCAATGTATGTGTGACAACACACAATAAATTTAAATTGGCAAATCACAGCGATTACCCATTTGGAGAAATTTAAACATATTTTTCTGATTGATCAAACTTTTCGATTTATGCCAATTTCTTGATTTCTTTTCATCTTCTTCCCACTCACGAATGGAGTTTTTAATCTTACGTCGAACACTCTCTCTCGAATTTCTAGTAATATTTTGCAGCTTTAGTAATTAACGAAGTTTTTAATTAAGTGCTATTGTGAAAATTTTCAATGAAGCAATCTAAAGCATTTCTATATCAATTTGTGTACATTTGACTGTTGCCATTTGACAATAAATAATAACAATTTATAAGCCAAGTTCGTTAAAGTATGTGACTACAAGTATGTTAGGGATGAACTTTAGAAAAAATCGTTCGAAAATAGTCACATTTCTGAATATTTGCTTTAACAAAAAAACATCTGTGAAATTAAAATACGCCAGTCAAATTGTAATTAGGGAAAAAGGAGCTTTTTTTGGCTAAAGCAAAAATTTAATTTAGAAGTTTATCAAATAATTTCTTACAATTTTGCAGATAGCTCAAGAACTATAATATCTAATTCTTAATTAAAATATAAGCTGTATTTTTATGTATTATTTAAGTATTGGGGCTCGGGTGATAAATAACACGACATTTTCAATTTTTTTCACATTTGAAGCACTGAGAAAACTATAAAATATCTTTAAATGAATAGATTAATTCTTTTCTAATTCAGGAAGTGCAGAACATAATGAACATTTTTTATACCAAATTTTAACACAAAATATGCATTTGACTCAATTTATGTGGTTTTTTTTGTTAGAAAGTTCCAACAAAGACTAAAATTTGAGAAAATCGTATCTTAAGATGTAAAATAGCCTTAAAACGTAATTTAAATGCAAGTATAAAAATCAGTATAACTTTCCCAAAAAACAAGCCTAGAAAAAAATCTAGCGGTTTTATAAAGAAGCCTGTTAAAAGATTAAGAATATTAAATTAGAAAAGTTTTATAATTTTGCTAAAAAAACGACTTTTTATCGTAATATAGATTTTGCATGAATCAATCCATTAGAATATTTCAGATAATCATAATTTTTTTTTCTGATTTATCTTAATAGAAAATTATATAAATAATTAATAATATATATATATATATATATATATATATATATATATATATGTAACATTATTTTGGTTGAAGCAGAGTGACGGTTTGAAGACATAGATGAGGCTTTGTATTTTTAGTTAATTTTGATATCCATCTTAGGAAAGCAATTTATTTACAAGAAGACGCTGCGCGGCACAAAAGTAGAAGCGCGAAACAAATGATAACTATTCTTATATAACATAGATTTCCGGCCACGCACCAATTCAATATACGTGGTGATCTTTGACGCCTTTTCAAATGCACCGAAGGAATCATTTTCATTTGAGACGTTGTACTGATGGCGCATTAGTTTTACAGATGAATTAATTAAACCGAAAGTGGAATTGGATCACAAAATAAGAGAAAATTTTAGAATGTAGTTACTATGGGCTATTAAGATAAAATCTTGGAAATTAATAAATTTAAATTAGAATTAAAATATCATTACACACACACATATATATATATAAAAGTTATAATAATAGATTATTTATTATTAATATAAATAATTATAGAGATACTCTTATTTTAACATTTCCAGAAAATCTACACTCTTGCCATAAATATTTTTTTTTATTCCAAGTGATTGCAGAATTATTATAAATATCAACTATTTAAAATGGAAAAAAAATTAAAATTCTCTTATTTATATAAATCAAACATCAATGCAGTTGATAAGTTAAATTTAATGTAGAAGTCAAAAATAAAAAACTCTAAACAATAGCATTCTATTCAATATTTAATTTAGGAAATCTGTGATGTAGGAATACTTTTCCGTGCAGACGAATAATAATATTTTCAAGCTGCCACGCAACTTAGCGAAGTTATTTAAAATAAAAACTCACCACACACAGATTTAACTTTATTGAAAGAAAACTTAATTACTTATTTGAAAGAAAATATTAATAAAAAAATACATATGTCCCATTCTATTACTCAACTTTGGTGAGATAAGAGAAAATTACATATTTTTGATTAGGATCGACAAGTGCTAATTAGCAGTGAATTTTTACATGTTAATTAATAATTTCCATGGTGTTTTCATCTTTGCTTTCAGCAGATTTAATTAGTTTCTAATAATTAGGATCCGACATTTTTCCGCTACAGCCATACAATAACAATAAAAATTTAAAAAAAACTGTCTGTACCTGAGGGAATAGTTGTAACTGACATGTTTGAATGAATGCTATTTTGTGAAAAATAGTGTTTTAAAAAATAACTCAATTAGTTTGTTTTTTAAAAATACAGAGCGTCTTTAAGAAAATAAATTGCTCCCGTAGCTTCAAGAATAAGTGACTTTTAAATCCAAGAGCAGTTTTTGAATGAAATAATAAACGTGTAAGCCATGGGAAAATGCTCTTTTCAAAGTTTTAATATAATCTCAATGGGTTTTATTGCCTTCGTTTTTTCGGAGTTTTATTCAGAATAAATTTTAAGCCTTGCTTTTTGCTTCGACTTATTTCTCGAACAAAAGTACCTTTTATTATTCTTAATAACAACATTCAAGGATATTTTATTTAGCAGAAATATTCATTTTGTTGTGTTTTATTTAAATGTGAATTTCTTCCTTTTTATTCCACTTTTTGTTAAGACAATTTTTTTATTTTAATACGAACGCTTCTTTATGAAGGTAATAAATATTAAGAAAATAATCGGTTTGTAGAACAACTTTATTTTGGCGGAAAAAAATGTTGAGATTACCTTAACAGTTGTTTTTTTCATTTCTTGTGCGCTATTTTTTCTTTAGTTAATTCTCTTTATAATTCTATTATACTGTTGATATACTATAATCCTTTAGGTTAATTTTAAACTTAAAAGCGTTTTTGAAAATATTCTTAAAATTAAGTTTTACGGCAATGTTTCCACTTTTTTTAATATTTAAAAAGTAAAATATTTTTTTAATACTACTTCAATGCAAAATTACTGCAAAGTAAACTTATGCCCATATTATAAAATCTGAAGACACTATACCTTTATATATGTTAATATATAATGCTCAATTTCATAATTGTTTTACTGTCGTGTTAAAAATAATTTTTAGACGTTTCTTAAAATCAATCTTATTATTTTTAACTATTTTTTTTTTTACAATTCACTTTATCAATAAAGTGCAGAAAGTCAAATAATATTCGAAATTGAATCTGAAATAATTACTGATATTGAAATATAATGATTTTATAATAATTTTCTTCAAAGAATACATCTTGAACTATTACAGATTTTCTCAAGAGGTGTACCAAAGTCAAAAGCATTGTTGGTTTTTTTTCTTTTAAGATGATGCATTTTTTGCCCATCATATTTTACATGCTTTCTCTGAACAGAAATTTGGTCTCTTTTAGTTATATTTTTAGCATGGTGAAAATGCACCGAAAATGGAGAATAGTATCGCACGATAATATAAAATATCTTCTGCCATGAATATCATTACAGTTGAAGTCTCAAATTTGGGATCACTAAGGTATTACAAAGCTGACGGAATACCACCCAATCAACAATTTCTTTCCTCTTTAGAAATTAAATTCGTAACAAACTGCTAAAAACAAAAAAGTTACATAAATAGAATATAAAAATTAAACTGAAATATACATTACACAAAATTATGTATGCGTTGTCCCAAAATTAACACAAGATTTGAATTTGCCAAAATTCGTAAAGCGCTGGTAACCTCACTAAAAACATTAGACAGCTGATAGTATAGGAATAGTAAAAATGGATTTCATAAACCAGATAACAACCTCTGGACTGGAGTGACCTCTTTTATCTGGTGTTTATTTTACTCGGCTACGAACACTGACGTTGCTAGTTCGAACCTAAAACTTGCACACGCGATAGAACAACGTGTTAACTCAGGATTTGAATTAAATCAAAACTCAGTTTTTTTTACTTTAAATTGTTATATTTTTATTGACTCGTAAAGTTCACAGGATAGTCCACGTCTTTGCTAGGACTCTTTTGTCGAAATTTTCAATAACCATTTTGCATAAATGGGACAGAATTTCGTTGATGCAGTTTTGAATTTACTCTTTCAATCCACGCTTGTTTTTGAGATTGTTGGAATATACATTTGATATCTAATAACCCCATGAAAAGAAGTCCAATAGTGTTAAATCGCAAGATCTTGGGAGCTGATTCTAATTTCGGAACTGTGGCTGCCATACTTTCATTATTTTTGAAATATTGTTCAGCAATGAAAATTCGTTGTTCTATCATATTTTTTTAATTGGGTTGCCAATAATTTTGTTCGCGAATGGCAGCAAATTCAAATATTGCGTTTTGGGACACTCTGTATTTGAGATGCTAAGAACTTTTATGTTTTCACAAAATGACATTTATTATTATGAGTTTTTATGACGAACTAGTACGGCAGTGAAACATTATATATGAAGCCGGTTGAAATACTGTTATTTGCAGTACTTTGTGACGCTATAAAGATGAATTATTGAATGGTAATGAGTTTTATATTTTATAACTTATTGATAAAATTGTCCAAAAGCGGTGATATATACATCAAGATGTTTTGAACCTTTACGAAATATATGAAGATTTTTTTCTTTATAGTATGTTTCTTTAAAGCAAAAGGGCAAGGTATAGATATGAGATCCTATTCTACTATCTATATAATAAGATTTGGTTTCTAAATGTGAAATGTATTTCATTCTGGCTAAGATTAAAAGTCCAATTCAAGGATAAACATATAAAGTTTTAAAAAATATACTTTTTTGAAATCAAGGATACTTGAGATGGAGAGTTTCTTTAAAATCTTATCGTCATATTCATTAACTTCTATGCACTTTTGACAACCATTTCGACAGCCGAAAATGTTGGTTTTGCTTAATCTTCTGTATAAATAAAAATAAATGTCCATTTGTTTCATTGAACAAAATATTTTGAAGGATAAAATGAATTAAAAGTTTTTAACATTTTTGAGTTATTAAAAATTTCTGAAAATTCTTCTGTGGGTCTCAAGATTTTAATTCTTTCGCCTTATCTTTGGAACAAATCATCATACAAAATCATTTTTTTCTAGTCATTATATTCCAAAAATCAACTTTATAATGATATCTATTTCATTATCGAACTATTTTTTAAAACAATTAGTTGAAAAATATGATATAACAATTCTATTTTCTTCAATATGACTATCTTCAAATTAATTTTTAGTATTAACTATACTATTAATTGGTTAACTATTTAATGAAACAATGAAAATTTGAATTTCCTAGCAACAATGAAATTCATTGTGGAATATTCTGAATTGTTTTCTAGAAAAATTCCAAATTCAAGAAAAGTTACACATTATTTTGATTATTAAAGGAGGAATATTACACCTTTATTAAAATTATTTTCAAGAAAAATTCCAAATCCAAGAAATATCACACCTTATTCTATTGGTATAGTTAAAAGAACAGACTTTTAGAGGAATTAACGATTTTTTTTTTTACAGTATTTCACACCAGAATTTTTCTTACTTTTTAATTGAATGTAACTCGAATTAACGTTAAAAAAAGATCATATCGAAGTGCACATTCCTGAATTCCAAATTATATCTGTCCCTCCCATGTCTATAGTTCTATTTCAAATATTTCATCTTGTAGAGTAGCAACATATATTTCATTCTGTATTATAAAGTGCATTTAAAGTACTTTTAATGCTCGATAGAACAAATAAAAATAAAACCCATGTGGAACTGAAAATTATCACAATTTTTCGAAGCAAGAAAATCTGACTGAAGAATTAAAAAAAATATTTATTAAAGTCAAATAAAATTAATTCGTATTACAAGCAGAAGATTGTGCATTAAACCAAGACTTTCAGTTTTATGGAAAGAGAAACAACAGCTGATTCATTACAACAACAAAGTAACTTAAGTCAACAGAGAGCAGAAAAAAATTGTATGTTCAGGTACTTCACTTCTTTTGCATAACATCTGACTTCCGCACAAACAACAACCACACATCCTTTGTAGCACAAAAACGACTTTCCGAGTTTACCAAAGTGAAGGGCTCTTAATGCAAAAGGCGCCAGGGCTGAGATGGATTATGGAGGGCTAAAATGAATTAGCCGCAAGTACAGCAAAGTTGAACGCAACTGCGCGTCGCTGTGTTTTATCATAATGAAAGTGCGTGACAGGAAAAACTGCAGCTTCACACGCGACGGCCTTAAATTCCTTTTCCACCACGGCGGCCGTTAGACGAAAATTGCTTTGAAATATTAATAACTCGTCACTTAATTTGTGCACTGTTAGTTATAGATGGCGGGCAATCTCTCGACAACATTGTCTTGGAGTTAATGCTGAGGGGGCAATTAGTGAGAAACCAAGGAAACCGTATTTTCAAATTGATTAAAAACTGGTCTGGGACTGGAGTCACACGTACGGCATTAACACATTTCATTTCCAAGCGAAACCCTTTTTGTTCAAGAACTTTTGTTACGTTTCGCACGGTCATAATGTCTTTCTTTCTGGGCCAATTATCATAACAACTAAAAGTGGCAGGGTAGATTGCAGTGAATTTTTGGAATGTAAGGGGATTTTTGGATTTTTGGGATGGGTAAAATTTTAAAGCTATTGATTTTTTTAAAAATTATAGATTTATCTTTATATTATATATTATATCCATCTTGGCGGTCACTGGAAATTTTTTTGTCTAAATTATAAATAATTCGTCACTGTGCACCAAGAGTTGTTGATATATTGCCTTTGGTGTCTGACAGGGCAATTGATGTAACGAAAAGCAAATAATATTTTAAAACTGATTAAAATTTAATAAATTTCAGTATATTCTGCCCATAAATCTAAATAAGATGTTTTGCGCAATTTCACTTTAAAAGAACATGGCTAATTACACTCTATATTTCCAATGAAAATATGTAAACAAATAGTGGTAGAAATTTTGTTTTAATATTTCAAGTGCCCCAGAGTAGGGGCCTTCCTGTTGGAAAAATACGGATGACAAGTCTTCCAATATGTGGTTGGTCCTTGCTTTTCTGGTGTGTAAATCAATGATATGGGATGTAGAATATTCATGATGATGATAAGATATAAATGCTATGATGATGATGGCTATTAAGGCTAGAAGGTAATTCCCACCAGAGTGTCAACCAGACAATATGGTTTATTCAAATTACTTTGGATACTTTGGCAGGATAAAGATTGCTCTGTGGAGATTAAAATTTCAACTGAAATGACAGCACTATAAATAAACATTTTAGTGTACTCTGTCACATTAACTTTTTAATAAAGAGACTGAAAATAAAAAAAAAATAAATAAACTGTAGCAAAATTCAAGAGTAATTTACAGCAAAATTCAAAATAAAATATAATTTAAAATAGAAGTATAACAACATAAATGTTTCTTTTTTAGAAGAGCATATTAAATATTCAAAAGCAATTGAAGGCCACGTCACCAAACTGAGCTCTTTAGATGAAATACCTTTAAATTATATATAAGTCGAAAATATATACATAAAACTAATAATTATAATAGCTTATTTTAAAATGTTGTAAAGTATCTGTGAAATTTAAAGTTCTGGCCAATTAAGTACAGAAGTAACGTTTAAAGAATTATGCAGAAATATAATTGATAACATATTTTAAAATATACTTATACTTTATTGATGACTAGAAGATTAATTTTTATCTAAACCATTCTCAATTGCTTTTTTAAATGATGAAAATTAGATTCTTTTCACGGCTATAAAACATTAAAAATTCTGCCAGGAATCTGCAGAAAAAAATTGGTGACTGGAGATAAATTGCCAAATCACGGAACTTTTGAAGAAACATCTGCGTTCACCGTATAAATCATCTGTAGTACGAAAAAAAGTAGTATACTATGTGTCAACCATATTTTCTCTTTAAATTTGCAAATAAAAAGAGTAAAGGAGCTTCAAAAAATGAACAATTTGAAATTTATTTTTAAAAATTTCTAATTTATTTTATATATTTTAAATAATTTTTAAAGATAAATTATATTTAAAATCAAGTTTCCATCCAAATTCTAATAATTTTAATATTAAAATCACAATAGATTAATGATTTTAAAATCACAGGTAAATATAATTATGCTTATACATACAAAAAGGCGAGTTAAAAAATAAAATAAATTACCCTATTTCACAAAATAATGATTTTTTTAGTTACCTAAACGTAGATTTCAAATGACGTTACTTTATTTTCTAAAATAAATAGATTATAATAAAATTTTTTATGCATTTATATACTTGCAATTTACTTTTTCCTCTCCTGAAATTTTATTTTAATATAATAAATTTTATTTCACTTTGGATAATAAATTGTTTTGTTTTTGATTTTATTATAACTAAATAAAATATTAATAAAAAAGAATTAATCTTTTTTAAAAACATTTATTTACATGCATTAAACGTTTTTTCATCTAAAGTTAATAAAATTGAATCAGGATTTTAATGTCTCGTATACGAAATAAAAAGAATGTATTCTATTCGTTAACAAATTCCAGAATTTTAATGAATCTCCACGTTTTAACACGACCTGAGCTCGAAAATCTCATTTTTGAAAATATGCCTGCCCGTTAAGCCATCTGATTTCCTACAAGCATGGTAACTCAAACTCACTTTGAGCTAAACAAATGAGATTTTGTGTATCAGAATTTTAAAGAAATCCAATCAGAGGAAGAATTTCCGTTCGAGTGCAAGTGAACTCAATAAATACAAAAAGCAAAGAAATATATAGATAAAATTTGATACTGAAGATTAGCAAATAAAACATGGATTTTTATAAAATTATGAACGAAATCTGTTAAACATTTGACAACTGCCATTTTAGACTTTCACATGCGTTTGAGCATAATAACTTCTAAGCGAAATGATTTAAATTAATGAAATTCGGCAAGAAATCTTCTAACTGTAAATCCATTTCAAATTTTGTTTCCGTTCAGCAAGAAAACAAAGTATCATAAATACATAAACGCAATATAGACTTTGTAAAAATACATGATTCACTCAAAAATTTAAAATTCCGTGACTGCTGTTATTCAGTGCCATGATAAGCATTCGTAATCATAACGTAAAGTCTACAATTTTATACGGAGAGACGGACTAGGCCTTTAGAGCATGCGAGAAACATTCAAGGAGACTATTCTAGCTGTTATAGTTATGTTTTTAAAATAATTTTAGATGGCATATAAACTTTGTATATTATTTATACAAAACGTGTTTTTTATTTTACAGAATAAATTTTAAAAAAAGGAAACATTCGATAGAATTTTTTTAGAGTGATAGAAATTGTCTTATATCGGAAATTATGAAACAAAATTTCAATTTATTAAATATGATAAAAATTAATAATGATTATCAAATAGAGAATATATTAAAAATATCAATTAATGTTACTTGTTATGAGAATCAGAACATCATCATACATGCCCAGATATTATTCTTAGAATACTAAAATATCATACTGAAATTCATTTTCTAATTATATTTCAGATTTATTGCTAAAGACAATTATTGAGGCTATCAAAGTATTATTGGAATTTCTTTTGAATTAATTTGCTGTAATTTATATAAAAATAAAAATTGATCACACAATTTTGATATCAGAATGTGTTTATGCACGGATATAATTCTGGTATCTCTACTACTAATAAAAGGAATGTGTATGTGAGAGAGTTTGAATATATATCTGTCCATCTATTTGCGCTTAACAGGTATGGCTTTTTGGTCTGCCACATTTCATAGAAAAAGTGTTCATCAGAAAGAAAATATGCAAATTGAGGCGATTTTCTTAAATCATAAGTAAAATATAAACCAAATTTTATAGTCTTTAGGCGATAAGTTTAAACAATATTAATACCTAAATAGAAATTTTTACAACACTTTAAAATCGATTAATCTGTATTTTTTGTGTTATACTAACTAAATTAAAGTGCATTGCTCTTATATTTTTGCACATTTAGCAAAAAACATATTCATATTTTTCAACAAAAAATATTTTTACGTTAAAATTTAAGTCGCTTTTATTATTTCATTAAATATTAAATCTTGTGAATTTTTCCACTATAAAAAGCCAAAGAAGGAGGATTTAGTTTATAATCTACGAAACAGAGAAACAAGAATGCAAAATTACAGTGATATTACTGGATTTAATTCCATTAAGGAGGTTCATATACACAATACATAGAAGAAGAGTAAGATTATTAAAATCATGAGTTTTAAAATCTATTAACTATACTTATTCTGAAAAATTCTATTTGGAGCCAAATCGAAACGTCAATATTTGTATAAGAGATTTAGAGAAAATTAAATTGTATTTATATCTCCAGCAAGTAAGCTGATCCAAAAAGGCATTGAGTATTTCATAATGCATCATCTTATATTTGTTTTTGAGTGGACTTCAATTTTTAGCATTTATCTTCATTACTGAATCCCGTTACATTTTCCGACACAAAAACTGGTGCTAATTTTCTTCCTTATACACTAAAACGTTTTTTATAGTTTTTAAGAAAGAGTAAATGCACTTAAAACCGCATCGCTATTTTTATATAAACATTTTTACCTGATAAGAGTAATAGTCATGTTTTGAAAATTCTATCGCATTTTTCGTACTTCCTATAATGACCTAAAAACGTGACGCCTGGACTGTTTTCAGTCTCCTCCTATCAAAGAAATCTTCAGTATTATGTTTGCGCCTTATCAGTTGAATCTAAAACACGTAAGAACTGATTTAACTGATGCTTACGGCTGTAATATTGTCACGCAACCACTATAACCACGTGATGAGAGATTCTCAGCTCATTTTAAAGTTCATTTCAACAACCACTTCTTGATGATGAGCGAAAAAAAACTTTATAAAAAAAGCAATAGAAACAACGAAAATTTTCTACTAAGGAAGATCCCCCACCCAAAAGAAAAAAAGAAGATGAAAAAAATCAAAAAAAGATTATCTTGAATCTAGTCCAAGATTCAAATTTAGGGATAACTTAGGAAATCTCGTTTCTTTTTATCTGATTACATCTCAGTCATTTTGCCATTAAGTGGAATTGTTCTGGCTCTGAGTAATTCCTCTTGCCAAAAATGAGAAAGTCGTTATTGAAAATTCATTTGCGCTTGATTTATGCACCAATTTGGAAAATTCTTGAAATGTGATTATTAAACACAATTCATTCTCTTCGCCTGACATGTAGTATATCACTCATCTGGTTTGTAAAAGCTTTGTGTTTGATTACTTTGGAATCTTTTGGTGGAATAAATGTTACCAAGGAAAGATATTTGAGGTATTAATTCATATCACGACATTTTTCACAGGGCTTGACTATTAAGAAGCAGAATTTTTACACCATTCGCGAATATTATTAAAACGATATTGTTCTGATTTATTTTAATCAATTCAATTATCCTTATCACATTCAAATTTGCAAGTAATGTAGTCATTTATGTAATATTGCATAATATTTGGCGATATTATATTATTCAGTATTCAATAATATTATATAATATTTTTTAATATTATAATTTTAAATATTCTATAATATTGTACATTATTTTATAATAGTATATTATTAAATATTCAACAATATTGTACATTATTTTGTAATATTGTATTATTAAATATCCAAAAATATATCACAATATTTTGTAATATTTCATTATAAAATATTTAACATTATATCACAATATTTTGTAATATTATGTTATTGAATATTCATCAATATAGTAAAATATTTTGTAATATTTTATTATTAAATATTCAAAAATATCCAATTATATAATATTGGAAATACTACTGTTCATACAATATTATACAGTATATGTGTTCTTAGGATTGTGATCGAATATAATTTTCAATATTTATACTTCCTTATATAAGACACAACTAAATATATAAAATTATCTCTTTATAAATTATCTAATATTATTCTGTCTCGAGATTCAGATGAATGTCCAAGTTAAAAGCCACCCAAGAACTATTAAATATATTGTTGGAATTTGTCCTGTGTGTTTCTTTTTTATCAATTATAATTTTTACAACTGCGGTGGTCAAAATATTATACCACAAAATGTATTTCCATCATATTTTGGTATGTTAAAGTCAAAATGTCTTGAAAAAAAGATAAACACAAAATGTTATAACAGTCAAACATTTAAGATATCGTAAATGCATATAACATAGGATATTGTAACAATATTGTTTCACTATATTTTTACGTTATCTTCAGGTTACTGAATTTTGGATAATATTTATGAGATATCTCACCATGTCTTGTGATAATAAGGAAGGATAGCTCTACGATTTACTCTTAAGACCAGAACATACACTATATGATTAAATTTATGTAATTATGAACTTCTCTTCTTGCCAAAAAATATGTTATTTTCTATTACTACAAACATTTTATAACAATAATTTTTTAACAATTTTATAACAATAAAATTTTTTAACAATTTTATAACAATAAAATTTT
>JAPMOR010033149.1:0-18613 GCA_026543865.1 Argiope aurantia | reverse complement strand
TTTTATAACAATAAAATTTTTTAACAATTTTATAACAATAAAATTTTATACCCCATTATTTGATCGCTAATATATATCAGTCAGTGTAAATACACTTGGATTTTTAAAATTCATTTTTATATGAAAAATTATTCTATTTTAAATATGGTTGTCGTCCCGAAAATAAAATCCAAATTTTGTACAATATTAGGTAATATAATCGGTGGTGTTGCTCTAAATAAAGTTTGTATATAATAATAGTTTTATAAAAAAATGTTATCCTATACAAAATCATTTTATCAATATTTTTTTTCTTGCAAATTAAAATAGAATGCGAGTTGTAGGAGTTTTTTTTAAAAAACATTGAAACTACTTTTTTTATATTAACAAATCAAGTCAGTTATCTGTTTGGAATAAAAATTTCTAATTTTCTAAATTTAAACTTTTCTTTCAGTGCAATTCCTTTAAGACAATGGGTTTATTGGAAAACTTCAAACTATACAAAATCACCAAGCTCCATTATATATAAGATGGCAAGATGCTTACAATCTGAGTTTACTTGACGTTTTTCATATTAATCGAAAATACATATCTCTTTGGAATTTTCATCATGGTGGCCAAAAAAGTAAACTATTTTTTTTTTCCTTTTGGTTTTTCTTTTACGTTTATGCATTGACCTTTAATGGTCTGGTGATAAGAACTCATGTTCGGAACTTGAAACATAAGATTTGAAACAAGAATCTACCAAAGGATCTGAAACATGATAATTTGTTTAATGAGTTGTCCTCCGTCTGCCTGAGGAAGAAACTTGAAAAAGGATGATGCTGATTCAGGCATCATCCTCGATGTTTGACCATACTTCAACGTTAAGAGGTTTATTGAAAAGCAGTTCTCGGGAAGCTTCAAATTGTGATGGCATAACACTAAATTAAAATCTCAATAAAAGTGGGTGAACTCTATAAAATTGAAGTCAAAGACTGAAAACTCTTGAATATATTTAAAAAAATGTTCAGAAAATAATTAACGAGTATCAAAATTAAATGCGCAGTTCTTAAACTTTTACATTTTTTTGACAGATTGCTATATATTTATGTTTCACTTCGGACATATTTGACATTGTAATATATATGACTATGCATCGCTTACAATCCTTGCCGCCTGAATAGCCATGAAGACAAATTGCATCTTTAGACGCATGGCTAATGGCAGTATTCGCAACGTCAAACAATCTGCAAAGCAGCCGTAGTTGGCGTAATTCAGCCACAACATAAATCAACCACACCCGCTTGCTGTAGCTTACTACCGCTTTGAAGCCACAAATGAATCTGAGCTTATTGAATTAGAGCTTAAACCTGATTGCAGAGTCTTAAAAGCTTTGAGCACTTTGCCGGCTTCGAATTCCGGGCAAGAATGTTAAGTCTCTGCGGTTAATTGGCAGTTGTAAAATTCCCAGGTGTTGTGAAGTGCTGTTTAATATGGGCTGGATTATTATTCTCAAGTAGTGAAGGGTGGTGGAAATTGTCTGTTCAAGGTGATTCATGGCCGATTATTAATTTCTTGTTGGTTAGTGGTGTGGAATATTTAATGTTCTTTCGTAGCTATTGCAATTATTTATTCTTCCTGATTTTTATTTTTCAACTTTTGCAAGCTGCATTTGTGAAAATAACTCGGTAGTATTTCTATTGATAAAAGCTTATGAAATTGAATATTGCAAAGAGGTTAAGGATACAATTTTTTTTAAATAAGTGCTAAAACATAAATATACCAAAACAAAGATATAGATGCAATTAAACAGAAGATTCACACTATAAATAGGGTTATTAGTAGATAATTAGTAGATATTGGTTCTGAAGAGCTATAAGAATATCTTACTTTTGATTCATCTATACCATTTGGGTTATGATAGTTAAAATAGAATTATCCAAGTAATAAGAACTTATAGTTTGAAATTATATTTTTGGAATAGTTTATCTATTTTTAATTACCTTAGAGTATCTCATATACGCTTCCTTAAATTACGATAATCAGTATTTTATAGAATATGATCAGTTATTTTATAAAGTATCTGCATTATAGCGATACTTTTCATGCCAACATGTCTATTAAATGACATGGGCTTTCCAGATAAAAATGATAAAAACTTTTGATATGATGTCACTTTCCAGAATTTGAAGAACAATACTGTGGGGTTGAGTTACTATTCTTAAATAAAAGGTCTACATTTCTGTGTGAGAGATTGAATACATTAGCCGTAACATAATGGTGGCTATAATGCATTCCCCATTTTACTCATTTTCAACGATTTGTTCATTCAGATTTCCCTGAATCCTATGGTAGGGCAGAGGAGTTCCTTGTGTTTATATGTGAATTCAATTTATCTTCGCTTTTAAAAACATAATTGATAATTATTTATTACAGAATACAGTTAACTTCACTTCTAAAATACAATTTCCGACAGTTTTGTGAATTTTCCTCCCCTCCCTATATCTAATTTGTGCAAAATTACTTATTTTAAACTACCGATTGAACCGATTCTTTAATTTTAATTCCAGTTTGCCTTTCAAAATACGTAATATCAATTCCGAATATTTGAAATTAATAACTTCCTTTTTCACCTTAAGTTTTTATTGATGAGGCTTCATCGTATTTCTAAACCAACAATCATAGTACGGATTCATTAAAAATAACATCCGAATAGTAAATTCACTTTCTGGTAAAAAAAATGAACTCAATGATAGTTTTTTTCCCTTACGTTTGCATTTTGGAATATTAATTCCAGAAATTAGAAATTATTTGCGCTTTCTTCTTTTTCCTCCTTTCGCATTTGCGTCCAGTGGTCATGGCATGAATTCACTAAAAAACACATGACTAGTAAATTCGTCTCGAGGGAGAAAAAAAATCATCTCTCATTTCTTATCACGTCTGCATTTTCTTTTTAAAAAAGATTTAAAGCTCAGTATTAGATTTTATCTCATATTTAAATAAGTATAATAGAAATGTTGTATATCGAAATTCAAGACTCGAGCAAAACGTTTATTAGATACAAATTCATTATATGCGTAAATGCATATAAATTTGTACATTTTTGCGAACTTTTCATAATTAAAAAAAAATAATGATTTTTAAAGAAAATTTTCAATACTTAAACTTTTAAACAAATACATATTCTATGATTTTTAAAATCTTGTTTACTTCATCTTTATACATTTATTACGCTTTCTAAGCTTTAATAGTTTCGTTCTGTTGATTCTCTTTAGATTTTAAACATGTTTACTTCAAGACTATATCACGCTAAACTAAAATTAATGTAAATTTGTTGTAGAATCGAAGTTAAATCTATCATTTGATTTGCCATCAAGCATTTGCTGCTATTTATCAATGGTTACACATCTTCCAAGAATATTTACTGCAATGAGAATTGCTGAAGTATTTTTTCTATTAAATTCATATTCCATTTTTGAAAGAAATAAATGCAATTTTATAGCAAATGGCATTCATAATATTTTATACTGAAGTTTTAGTTTAATATATAAAATTTTATTCTATATACGGAAACTTTTTATTGTAATTATAAATACTTGAAGTATAATCGTTATATAGAGATTTTTTATACTTGGAAACTCCATGTACTGAATTTTTTTTATTTAACTCCGCAAATTAAAATTTAGTTTATTCCTGTCCATTTTGTGTTAAGATGTGTAAATTTCTGTTATTTCCCATGAATGCCAAACCATAGAAAAGGGAATCAAATATATGATGAGACATCTTATAACATTAAATTATAGGAAACTCTTGAACTAACTAGAAAAGCCAAACCTTAGATTATGTGCTATAAGGCAAATATGCATTTTTTTTTTGTTGCAATCAGATTATTGAGTTAAAATAACCGAATGTGAATCTCTGTTATTTCCGATGAACGCCAAAGCATATAAAAAGAGAGTCAAACAAATGATATCTTATAATATTAAAATGTAGGAAACTCTTGAACTAAGTAGGAAGTACAAACCTTAGATTATGTTCTATAAGGCAAATATGCAATTTTTGTTGCAAAAAGATTACTGAGTTAAAATAACCGAATGTGAATCTCTGTTATTTCCGATGAACACCAAAGCATAGGAAAAGAGAGTCAAATAAATGATGAGACATTTTATAATATTAAATTATAGGAAACTCTTGAAGAACGTACCAACCGTAGATTATGTGCTATAAGGCAAATGTGCAATTTTTGTTGTAATCAGACTACTGAGTTAAACTAATCGAATGTGAATCTCTGTTATTTCCGTTGAACGCCAAAGCATGTAAATAGAGAGTCAAATAAATGATGAGAAATCTTATAACCTTAAAATATAGTAAACTCTTGAACTAAGTAGGAAGTACAAATCTTAGATTATGTTCTTTAGGGCAAATGTGCAATTTTTGTTGCAAAAAGATTACTGAGTTAAACTAACCGAATGTGAATCTCTGTTATTTCCGATGAACGCCAAAGCATAGGAAAAGAGAGTCAAATAAATGATGAGACATCTTAAATATTAAAATATAGGAAAGTAATATACTAAGTATACAAACCTTAGATTATGTACTATAATGCAAATGGGTAAAACTAATTATAGTCAGATTATTGAATTAAAATAACCGAATTAGTTTACAATTCTTTTTTAAAAAATTATTGCGATGAAAGAGGATTTATTTTAAACTAGCCGCCTTTGGCGACCAGCCGGTTCGCCAGTATTACCGCTCGCTACAATTTTCAATTAAATATTTTAAGTAACTGGCCTCTTAAAGGATTCTGAAACAAAACATTTTTAATCTTCAAATTTTGATAGCCATACCAAACTTATACTGTTTAGATCGTTTCGTTCAATTTACTATATACATTTTGCTAATTTGTTGTCCTTTCCGGCAAAACTTCAACTTTAATTTAAATTGTAAATGATGAAATTGCAATTAATATTAAGATATTTTTTAATAAAACCAAGCGTTTTATTTTATTTATCATCTTTATTGTTATTTATTAATTATTATTATTATTGAATGTGAGTATTGCAAATAGAATCGCTCGGTATTTAAGTCTTATGTAAACTACAAAATATTTTTCATCATTTATGTAATATCTCAAACAATAATTCAACAAAAATTTCTGAGATTCAGCATAAAATTCAGTTTTTAGTTTTGCTTTCAAGAAGATTGAAATGAAATCAATAATAATATTTTGTTCCGGACTATAAATATGTTTCAAAAATTTTGAAGTCTAAATTTAATGCAGTAAGGTATCATATTCTGAGAAATATTCTGGACACACCAAATTTTAAATAATTGAATGATTGTTTCTATTTTCCACGATCAACTAAGACTTATTTATGA
Organism: Argiope aurantia; assembly: GCA_026543865.1. NCBI lineage: Eukaryota > Metazoa > Arthropoda > Arachnida > Araneae > Araneidae > Argiope > Argiope aurantia. The sequence goes on along the minus strand of JAPMOR010033149.1, from coordinate 13,273 downwards.
AGTTTTAAATGTTAAAAATTTAGAAAAACTCAACATTTTCATAATCTTAGGACAATTAATCTTGAGAAACCTGCGCGCTCAATTGGCGTATTTTCTTTGAAGCGATCGATGGAAAATCTAAAATTATCCTTTTTTTATTGAATAGTGATATTCAAATTTTCATAAATCAGTCAGTTTAAGTGATTGGAAATTAACTCTTAAAAGTCAGTGGTTTGGTTAATTGGAAATTAACTCTATGACCACCATAAAATCTGTGCTTTCTCGTGTGGTGTATGCATTCTCCTTAATATCCGCTCGAATAAAACGTCACATACAAAAGTACTACATAGAACAAACACATCAAAAGTAAACATAACATTTCAATAGTTGCCAAAAACAAAAGAGAGAAAAATGCAATGAATAAGCACACGATATTTAGAAAAGTACAGATATTTAGACTGGAAAATGAAATTATCTGAAATTAAAAACACGCGCAGACGATATTTACAAAAGTAAAAATATTCAAACATGAAAAGGAAAATATATGAGTTATTCCATCAATAAATGCTATTAATTTGTTTATATCTTCATTATTTTATGAGTCATTAACGAAACAACACGTGCGAAAATTATATTTTTGCAGATTTTATTTCCAAAAAGATTGAATTTATTTTTAATTGGGGCTTTAATCAATGTGATGGCAACACTTTGAAAAAAGCTAATTTTTTCCCCATGAATGCGAAACGTGCTTAATCTTAATTTTTATTTTTTACGAAAGAAATTATTGAAAAATATAGTTAAAATATTTATTTAAAAATTCATTAAAAATAGAAATTTAATTTTAAGATTAAAACATTAGTATCATTTAAAAGATAAATTTTTGATCTTTAACTTCATGTAAAAATCATTTTTGTGCGGTAGTATTTTCGGAAGTTATAGCAGAAACACGTCAAAATTTCGCTTAAGTTTTAAATAAATAAAATTCTATTTAAAAATTCGAAAAAATAACCCCCAGGTGCACATTCCCGGCCCCCAAGGTATACACGTGCCAAATTTGGTAGCTGTAGGTTGAATGGTCTGGTCTGTAGAGCGCCAACACACACACATTGAGCTTTATTATAAGTATAGATATAAATTTATCTTTTATCAAATAAATACCCTTTTAGAACTCTTTATCCATCAACTGAACTTTGGAATTTTGAAATGGTAAAGATTTCATATTTTAATTAGTGGTATATGTTCAAGTTACGGAACAGAATTAAAGGACGAATGTTACACCTAGTAAACAAAGCAAAAGTGATAAAAAAAACAGTTAAAAAATTGGATAAAAATAATGAAAATATTCAACCATAACTTTTGATTCACATTTTAATATTTAATTCGTCAAGCATTTTATTTTATATATCTTTTTTTCCTAAGTAAAAAAAAGAACTTTTTTTTATAATGTCAACAAACAATACAATCTTTGTCATTCAAATTATTATTTTTTTCATTTTTTGCTTGGCAAACAAAAATGAATAGCCAAGAAGTCCATATTAAATCGCAGAACGCGAAACTAAAATAATTTGTCTCCTCATTAAGCTCTTGTTTTTATCAGATTTTCCTTTAATTACGAATTTTTTTTCCTCACAGTCTAAGTCCAAGATGTTTCACATATCTCATTTTTTTTCTCTCATCCTAAGTCTTCTTCAACAAAATTAATTTTTTTCCTATGACAACGTAAAATATTTTTCCCCTGTATAATATTCAAAAGAAACACTGTTATAAGGACTTCGCAAACATGTCATTCCGAAATACATAACGAGAAACAAAAGAATTCTATATTTTTTATAATATTTCTTCTGTGTTTTTTTTTCCTCGTGATGACACAAAATTAAGATTCTAAGACAATGCAAAGAAATGATGTTGTACGGAGCAAAATTATGAGTAAAAATACTTCTGCTTCTGCATCAAACAGAGGCAGCAAAAGAATGAGAAAAAAATGAATGTAAGAAGGAAAACAAAATGGCGGTTCATTATGCTGCAGCTTAATTGTGACGAAGAAAATTTTTGGTCATCATTTTTCTGAAGAAAACATAAATATAAAGAAAATAGAGCGGTAATTATTTTACTCTCAAGAAGAAATCTAGTATGATTTTCTCTTAGTTGAAATTAATTATTTTTCTCTTTTAATATCATACTTATAATTATCATATTTTTAGCTATCCACAGTGGAAACAATCGTCTTTTGTCTCTTTGAACAGAATATTCTTCTAGATTGTCTTTGATTATCTAGAGAGCTAAATTCTAACTATTCTGTTTAATTTTCTGTTTCAGAAGATTCTAGTAAATTGGCAATCCGGAAAATCTTTTATAATGACTGCAGTATAGGAACTAATTATGAAATTAATTAAAGATTTCCAATCCTTTTAAGCTTTTATTAAATATTTTTTTTTCGAAAATTTAAATGCCAAACTAGATTGATAAATCGTTTGGTGTTTCAAGGAAACAATAGCAACTGTAGAAAAGATAGAGCACTAAAATAAAATTCTTTTGTACTCCGAGAATAATTAGCAGCAAGTTTCATTTTATTCATGCTTTATTAGAAGATGTAAATTGCCAAAAAGGTTTTAAAACATGAAAGAGAAGCTCAGATTACAAGCTAACTTTCTGACATTGAAATTCTTTTTATTTTATTATGTAAATTTATAACAAGAATGAAGGTGAACAATTTTCGTTGGAAGTAATTTATAAAATTATTCCATTTAATGAGAGAAGATAATACTAATTAAAAAATTATGAAATTTCTAATGTTTACTTATTTACATCATCATAATATTTTATTAAAGTCTATTATGTATTATTCCTTGTTTACACTGAAAGAATTTTGTTATTAATATTTCGCTGTTTGATAAACTAGGATTTTAGCATTTAAATATATCCTTGTTCTAAAAAATGCATTTTAAGTTTTGAAGAAATAAATTAAAAGTCTTTCGATTAAGTATATTTAAATTCTGATTCCAAATATGGGGCACAATTTAATATTAAATACAAAAAAATATTTTTACAAAATTAAGTTATCTGAATATTTATTTTTTAAGATATTAAAACCCGCAGACTATAAAATAAATAAATAATTTTATCTTACAAACTTTTATTTTCGATAATATTTGAAATCCTGATTAAATTATGAATTAATAATCAATTAGCATGTTTTCTTCTTATTCAGACTGTATACCTTATAAATGGCATCAATAAACATTCTTTCAGAACAAAATATCATTTTAAAACTATATTTTAATTTAACTTATTTAATGCAAATTTAATAAATATTAAAAATTTAAAAAAAATTTAAAAAAATTATAAAATTTTAAAAAAGTTGTTAAAAGTGCAGATGCATTTGTATATCAAGAAGTAATATTATTTTTTTTATCTAGGTTAGAGTTTTTAATATTGAATAAAGAGGAACAGGGAATATAGTATCATACCACTGAGGTTAATTTATATTATCAAAAAAATCCTAAAGATTTACTGAATTACAAAATATATTTTCTTTACAAATGATTTGCCAATTTGTTTATAGATTTTATCTTTTCAAAATCACTTTATGTTTCTACAATTTATTTCACAATCAAGGTTTTGTTATAAAAATATATTTACTTCTACAAATTTCAAAAGTATTTTTGCACAAAAATGTATTTTACACTTACAATTAATATCCAATAAAGATATGTTATCAATAATAATTTGATCTATCGTTCTTTTTTATAATATATCCTTGCATTATTTGAAAGAATATCTTTTATCGTCACAATTTTTTCCGACCCATTTTGCTTTATTTCTAGATAGATTTAATAAATTTTTTCTTTTTCAGTTATAAGAAATTAGTAAGTTAAACCTCATCTTTGTTTTATAATAATGAGAAATATAGGCAATTCCGAAATGAAATTAAGCATTATATTTCAGTTTATTCTTGCTGCATTTTTTTACACATTTAGGGTGAAAATATATTACAAAATATATTTAATGACATCGCTGATTAGATATTCTATGGTAACACTAGATTATATATAGTTTTTTATCAGCTTAATTCAGTCCTGTTGTATATCCTCATATGAAACACGCAAAATATATTTCCCAATAAAATATAATAATCGAGAGAATAATTTGCAAGATGAATATAATAATTGAGTGTGGCATGGAATAAAATATAATTATATTTCAGGAAATTGAATAGTTATATATTTCCTGCTAATAGGACATAATGACATTTAGCCATATATCTAAACATCATTAGGGAGTGTCTTGTACGGAACAAGCAAAGTAAGTGCAGTGTTCTAAAATAACATTGCTTAAATATCACAATTTGAAGTTTAAGAAGGTGTTTTTGAAGGTATGACTAATGAAAACCCATACATAAAAAGTCTATGCGAATTATAGCTAATCAATATCCCAGCTGGCTGCTAACGACGACTATTGTACCAATAAAAATTTTCTTTCCATTTTATATTAACCATCTCATCTAAAAACATTTTAGTACCTCAAAAAATAACCCCTGGAAGATCCAAGTTTCTCTTTCAGATCTAAGAAAAATTTTATACTCCTAAAAAAACACAACGGCAAATCCTATTTTTAAGGGATTGATATACAAAGAAGGCCCACGATGAGCTTATGGCTACTAAGCGCTTGGACATCCTTTGAGTGTTTAATATTTTGAAACAATTTCCCTGACTTCCAAGTATATCTGGATGAACATACAAAAAAAGCGAGTCAGGTATTCAATCCATCACACTTTATGACATGGAGAGGAATTTGACTTGGTAACCAGGCTACTCGGGCGGCCATTGTGAACTAAAGTTTGCGGCTTTTTCCGTTTTGGTAGAGTTAAAAAAATGTGCAAAAGAATCTTAATTGAATTCAAAAGTATTGTATTTTAAATAAAAAAACAATTGTTATAATACAACAATTAATGACAACAATTAATAACAAAACACTAAATGACTTGCTTCTTTTAATACTTAGTTGCTTTTAGTACGCTTTTAAAATTTGAAATATATTTTATGAGAAATTTAATATACACATTACAAAGAAAGTCTGCATAAGAATATTATTTAAAAATCGAATATGGCTTGGTACTCATAACTTAAATTTTTGATTTTATATAAAAGAGTATTATTCTTTTTATTTGAAAGAGATATTTCTTGTTATAATAATTTTAATGTTAAAACTTTTTTTTATTCTGGAAACACTCTTAATACCTTTCTTAAAATAAACAGAATATAAATGAAAGTAATAGTAATAGAAAGTAATACTTAAGTTAAGCAGATTAACAAATCTTATTAAGTAAACCACACAGGTTTATATGGGTTCTCGTTCATTTTGCGTTAAATGTGATTGATACAAAACAATTTAAAAAAAAAAATTTAAAATAGTTTATAAATATTGTTAAGTGTATTTAAGTAAGATTAAGCATAAAAAGGCTTTATCATTAAATTAATGAATAAATCATTATTAATAATCATTAATAATATAATTTTTTTTCATCAACATTTCATTTTTTAAAAATCTGATTTAACCTTGATATGAAGGTTTTTTTGTAACATTCTATGCTATTTGTTCATAAATTTGATAAAAATAAAATATAACCTTAAAATAAATGTGAATATGCATTTCAAACATCTCTTTTTCAAAACAATATAATATCTTTAAAACCTTTCCCTAATATTGCTAAATATATATGAAATAGCAATTATTTTCTTAAATGAACCCATTTGGAATCAACAGCTGTAAGATTATACACTGGTGTGCAACACTTAAGCAACAGGTATGTTTTTTGCCATAACTTCACGAGAAATCATCTGAGAGGTATGAAATTCAGAAATGAGATACAGCATTTTGTTCTGAGAGAATGACGCAAGTATAGTTGCGCGGAAATGAATACAATGCATACAGTATGGAATCAAACAAAAAAAAGGTTTTATTGAACTCATAGTATCGTTACACATGATTGTCTGTCCAAGAAGAAGAACAGCAAGCATATGTTCCTTAGTATGGGATATGCCCTCCCCTTACTGCAATGGTTGCTTCGCACCGTCTCCCCATACTCAGCACCAGATTGTCCAACAGTTCTTTAGTTAAGAGTGCCCATTCCTCAATCAGCATCTGTTTAAGTTGTCGGGTGTTCCCAGGAGGATGTAATCGTGCCACAAGGCGTCTCCCCAAAGCATCCCACACATGTTCTATCGGATTTAAATCAGGGGAGCACGCCGACCAATCGATTCGAATGATATCTTCACTTTCCAGGAGCTCCTCAACAGCATGTGTCCTGTGTGGCCGTGCATTGTCATCCATAAAAATGAAGTCTGATACAATGACACACGGAACAGACGCACATGGGAAAGGATCACCTCCTGACAATAGCGATCTCCAGTTACAGAACCTCTGTCGAAAACGTGGAGCTCAGTCCACCCATTCATCATAATGCCTCACCAGACGACAACTCCAGAACCACCGAAACGGTCTCTTTCCGTGATGTTACAAGCAATTCCCAACGCCAGTTGATTTGGAGAGAGGTCGGGACACGGTTTCATCCCAGTAACATCACGGAAAGAGAAAGTTTCGGTGGTCCTGGAGTTGTCGTCTGGGGAGGCATTATGATGAACGGGCGGACTGAGCTCCATATTTTCGACAGAGTTTCTGTAACTGGAGATCGCTATTGTCAGGAGGTGATCATTCCCCATGTGCGTCTGTTCCGAGGTGCCATTGAATCAGACTTCGATTTTGTGGATGACAATGCACGGCCACACAGGACTGATGCTGTTGAGGGGCTCCTGGAAAGTGAAGATATCACTCGAATGGATTAGCCGGAGTGCTCCCCTGATTTAAATCCGATAGAACATGTGTTGGATCCTTTGGGGAGACGCCTTGCGGCACGATTACATCCTCCTGTTAACACCCGACAACTTAAACAGATGCTGATTGAGGAATGGGCACTCTTAACTCAAGAACTGTTGGACAATCTGGTGCTGAGTATGGGGAGACGGTGCGAAGCAACCATTGCAGTAAGGGGAGGGCATATCCCATACTAAGGAACATATGCTTGCTGTTCTTCTTCTTGGACAGACAATCATGTGTAACGATACTATGAGTTCAATAAAACCTTTTTTTTGTTTGATTCCATACTGTATGCATTGTATTCATTTCCGCGCAACTATACTTGCGTCATTCTCTCAGAACAAAATGCTGTATCTCATTTCTGAATTTCATACCTCTCAGATGATTTCTCGTGAAGTTATGGCAAAAAACATACCTGTTGCTTAAGTGTTGCACACCAGTGTAGTTCTTCGTCAATTCAAAAAACTGCTATTGAAATAGGATTGCAAATAATTCAAAAAATAGTATTATTTTTATTAATGTAATTTAGTACTATTTATTTTGAAATAACTCATAGTTAAATGTCAGTAAGAAACAGGAAGAACAAATATTAAATGATTTTTTTCACAGAATCTTTTCAAATCATTAGCATAATAGTGTAACAAATAATATGAAAATCACATATAAAATTCAAGAATAAACTGTTGCATTATTAATTATATATCATTTACTAATTCAAGATGTAGAATAAATATTAAAAAAGATTTTAAAAATTATTCTCAAAATAGTGTAACTAAAAGTAGGAAATGTTTTTTTCTATAAAGTTTGGATACTAAAATAAAAGCAAGGAAATGCAAAATTTTGATTAAATACTCAAAATGTATCAAATTTTTAAAAAAACATTAAATGTCGTTGAAAATTAATGAATTTTCATATATTCATTAATTTTACCATAATAGTTTTTGTAATGCTTTATTAACTTTACTTTATTAATTTTTGTTGTCCTATCTTTTACATTTTCTCTTATATTTAATTTTCTGATATCAAGATTTATTTGTTGCATTTAGGTGCGTTATTAAAAGCGGGTTAAATCTGTTTAATTTTAATCTGTTAAATAATTAATATCTGTTTAATTTAGTTATTTTCTTATTTTTACTATTGGATGTATCTCATACTTCAATCATATAAAATCTTATAATCCAATATTTTTCTTATTCACTAAAGTGTCTACCTCAAAATTAACAAATCATTTTATTTTATTCGATTAACTGATGTTTAAGGTTCAAATATATAGTATTGTTTATGGGTACAAATCTAGCTGAAGTATCAGAAGTCCAGTTGATTGGAAAATTAATAAATAAATCGATAACAAAATTATATTCTTTCAACAAAAAATAATCTCTTGAAAAATGGAATTTTTAAAAAATCTTTGCTGTTGCTTATAACACTTGTCATAGACAAAGTCAGTGATTTTAAGCCGAGTTTGAGCGTTTGTTTATGCAGCGCCATCTAGGCCCAACATAACCCGTTTCACTGTGAGGACTTCATTCATACATTTTACACACTTATCCCTAGATCATAATTTAGACCTAAATCAGAGAACGATCACCTCTGTTTCAGTACCCCCAATGGTGTTTTAAAAATCTTAAGCAGATTTAATGACAAAAATTATACACAGTATAATCTTAACTAAAATAACAATCACTTCTCTAATAGATCACAAATACTGCATAATACTTAAGGAAAAAAATATAATAATAAGTTGTTTCTTTAGACAAGAAAAGTCACATTAAATAAATAAACTAGAATCACAAATGTTGTCTCTATCTTTACACTTTATGTTACATTAGCTCGACACACTGTTTAAGACTAAGTAAATGTTCTACAAATGCATCTCCACAGTCGAAATACCTCCCAAAATCGAAACAAAGTCCAATTAGAGTCCAACTCTCCTCTTGAATGAGGGTTAATCTTAATTTAATTAATCAAACTACTGCCACTGTTGTCGTGGTAGTTCCCAGACGTGTTGCAAGCCGAGTTGTTCATATTAGGAAGTCGATATCAAAAGCTACTTTTGAAGATCAGCTTGCCCTGATTACCATTTAATCCGTTTCCGTCGTCTAATCTTCGTTTATTAGCTCGGAGAAGATTTAAACGTAATTTTCAGACGACAGAGGAGGATCTCATGACGTCATTTAATTCCATTGAAAAGTCTACGCCGAATAAATCAGATTTGAATCGGTAAGAGGGATAAAGGGATTGTAGATCATTCATTGGATTTAACCGACAAAATGGATAGTTCAGCCCCTTTTTGTGATAAATTTGGAAAGGAATTTTGGTAATCCGGGCCTATGTATTCAATATGATGTATTTTTTAAAGTATTATGATTTAAACATTAATTTGAAAAGTTTAAAAAAATATTTATAGTATACGACATACCAAATAAGGTAGAATACGAAGGGAGCTGGAAAGTCTGATATAAAAGTTTATTTATTAAAATAAATATCAATATTAGGAATTACACAGCGGGATATGCAATGTTAGGTGAAGTTTAAAATTATATCCTACAATATGAAATCTCAATATCTATTTTGCCATTTGCTGACTCAGATACGTTTTTTTTCATGTAAGCAAATAACATATAGCAAGAATAGTAATTATTTAAAATATAGTAAATTTCATTTATTATTTATATTTTAATGTTAGGTTGTAGCAAAGATCAATAAATGGAGATATGAATTTTTCATTATATTCTCCTATCACTGTAGAGTTGAAAGTTATTTTCCTCTTTTCTTTATGCTCGGCATTAAAAAACATTATTTGTGTTTGTCAGTGCATATTCATCTTGTATAATTTCTGCTGTTTGCTTCAATGTGATTCAAATCATTTTTATTTCATATAGAAATGTATGACCTAATATTTTCAATATAATTCTGCCCCAAACAATTTTCAATTAATATGACAAAATAAAAAAATGCTAATACAACAGTCTGAAGGACTGAAAAAAATTCCAATTAATTTATCAATAAAATTGTCCAATAGTTACTTTGAGTGCAAAATTAACCGATCAGAAAGTTCTATATTTCTATGTAAATGTAAAAAAAAAGAGTTCATTTGATGTTTTAAGCTACTTTTAATTTAAATTTGTTAAGGTTTTTAAATGAATGCTATTAACAATTAGTTGGTCTAGTTGTAGTTTAAAAGTTTATCTTCAATCATATATTTAATAAATTGCTGGGGAATCCTTGGAATGAGCAAAAGATAGATTTAATTTATACTTATATTAAAAAATCATTTCCCAAGATTCTGAGTATTTATTTGCAGATATAATGAATATTTTAACTTCAAACAACAATAATCCAGCAATCAATATCTGAAAGACACGAACAAATTGTTTCTCAAATCACTGAGCAATTGAAACATTGTTATTAAAATATTTAATCTTATTTTGATACAAAGAGTTTCTTAAAGCAGGTCGAAAAGAAGGAGAAATCTAATCAAACATTAATAATTACTCTGAATGATGGCTCAAAAAGAAAAACATATCCTTATTCTTTGAGTATAACGAAATGATAAGGATTATTTGTATTGAAGTTCTATGAACCGTTCGTGAAAGAACGGAACGAGTTTATGAAGCCACGCCCTCTACAATCATCATCCTTTAATGTAAGATTGTTTTGAAGAGTTCTCATTAGTGAAGATTTAAATCGCATTTATCGTCCCATAATGAATGTTTCGCATTGATTTTTACTTAACAGTCCATGCATTTTTAAAGGAAATACGTTTTACTGATGGTTAATGAATCATTGTTCATAATATCTTAATTTTTATCAATACATATATTTCTTTTTATGCCACATATTGTAGTTTAATCATAAATATTTATATGATAATATTGTACAACAAAATAAGTCTTTATAAAAGCTATGGAAACCTCACAAAAATCATTCCTACTGCATTTTTAGGTATTAAGATTCGTTATACAGGGTGATTCAAAAACAGAGAGAATATTTGAATATTTTGTTCTAATGAATGATAATAGATATAGATATGCACGATACATCATTGAGGGAAAAAAAGGAACGTTCAAAGTTTTATTCTATGCATTGAACATGAGTTCAATATCGATGTGCGTCAAACGTCGATTCTGTAAAGCTTTTCTTACCAAATATGAAATAAGAGGTTGCTAGCTATTAAGCATTTTGCAGTAATAGTCTTTTTTTGAAGACATGGAATCGATTTCAATTAGCAGGCGAATGAGTTCTTGTTTGTTTGGGGTCACTAAAAAGCAAATCGTTGACTTAGGGTCACCAAATTGGTACAAATATGGTTTTAAGTCTAGAAATAAACTCTAGGAATCATTTGTTGCTTTAAATTTTTTTTCTAGAAATTTAAGTAGTTAAATTAAGATAAAATTTATAGCTTTACACTTTGATTTAAACGAATGTCATATCTTTTGAAACCACACAAAATTAATTCTTATAAAATTTTTAAATTCTCAAAAATGGCAGTGTTACTCATAATAACTTAATTGCCACGATTTTTTTTTATTTTGAGAATTTTTAAAAACAAGTACTTTTTCTGCAATTTTCAATAATAGATTTACCAAGAAATTTAAATAATTTTATTGAATTTCTAAAATTATTTTCTATTGTTGGAAATTAAAGAAAAAAAAACATTATGTTGATTAATTGAACAGCTAACATGGGAAATAAGGAACTGTATTTAAACTATTTCGAACATCGTGTGTTTATAGATGGTTTTTCTGAACTCTTATGTTTGTTATGGCATTATAATGCCCTTTCATTCAATTCAAATAGGAATGCCATTGTGCATTAATATTAGAATAGATTTAACACTGCACAACTTTAAAACCAATGCAATTTTATGCTTGACACCTTGACTGCCGTGGGGGGTCACCAGTCACCGGTGAGCGGATATAAATTACATGTAAGAAATAGAAAAGACAATATGTTAAAAATTCTTTGTTGAAAAAATTATGAACATGGAATTACGTGTAAGAAATTAAATTGAAATTAAACACAATCAATATGCTCTACGGACCAGGTAATTGCCAAAGGTAATTAAATCACTTGCTTATGATGATTCATTAAATAATAGCTCTTGGAGTTTTTTAACAAATAAAGCTTTGAATAACGCTGGCAATGTGTGCTACATAATTGTGAATATCATTTACAATAAAAAAAACAAATTAAACTAATAAAGGTAATTCTTACTCCAATAAAATTGCAGTGTTGGTTGAATGACAATCAATAGTTTCAATCCCTTTTAATGAATATTATTTATTATTTTATTTTATACCAAATTGTAAAAAATATCTTTGCCTTATCTGTATCCAGGTGAAACTTCCAAATTAAATTACATTGAATTCATTCTGATACATGTTGAACTAAAATTATTAAAAGCAAGTTCAAATTTACTTTCTATTTCTCTTGCATATTTTTACACTGAATTCTAAAAATTCTACCACACAATCTGAAAAAGAAAAAAATCAATACAGCCCTTCGGGAAACTTTACAATAAATGAGAACTGATCTTTCCGGACGACTGAAACTCAATAAAATAAAATTTTTACAAACCACAACAGACATATGCAGCTTAGCTAGCAAATCCAATAAGAAATGGTTGATATTAAAGAAAAATCAATATTATACTACTCTTTTAAGTCCATTCTACAAGTTTTCAAGTTTAATTTATGTAAAACTGTTTGAAAAAAGAATACAAACATTTGCATGTGTCAAAGTAGCACTCTGGGAGAATGGTAAGAAAATATTCTGATCATTTCAAATACCTTTGTACCTCAAAAACCGGATTAAATATACTTTTCTGTTACTGCTTAGTTGTATCCCTTTGAGAATGTGTATTTGATGACACCTTTGAAAAGAAAAGGTCGGCCAGATGTTGTTGCCACAAACCCCACAAGACCTAACGCTCCAAATAACATTTTCTTAAATCTAAAAGCTTCAACAAATATGCGATGAATTTATTTTTTAAATTCTACGTTTTTGTTCCACCATCTTGTTACCTAAATGTTAGGATAAATGATTTCCCCTACGGCGGGCAATGTTGGAGTGGCAGATACCATTGTTCGATATTGATGGTAAACCGTTTATGTTATAAGGGGGGCAGGTAGCTTTAAACTAACGGGAGGGGTATGAAAGAAGAGATGACGTGATATATCCCAGGTTGATCGACATCCGGGTTCTCATGGGATGAACTCGTTTCAGCTTTTACCATTGTTTTGATTTGATGGAGAAAAAACAGTTTTTTTTTTCATTTTGATTTTTTAGAGATTGCGAGACACTGTGGAAATATTTTAGAAAGAAATCTTTCAAATATCTTTGAAGTTTCAACTTTATAAGAAGATTATGGAATATAATAGAGTAGTATTGTGGAGAGCGTCTGCCTATTATTTTTTTT
>JAPMOR010033141.1:0-21047 GCA_026543865.1 Argiope aurantia | reverse complement strand
TATTTCTTCACACTGCATGCTTAAATAGTCAATTTAGAATGTTCTTTTTTATTTGTGCAAATATAATTTAAAATAATACTTTCTTTTGCCCTACAATATGAAGCTCATGAATGACACATGAAATTATTCAAATAACACTATTAACATGTTGAACAAACAAACGAAACGGATAATTATATTTAATGCATTTGAATCGCAATACAGTTTTGTTATAAGTATATAATAATGGGAAAAAATCCAAATCAAGCTGCAAAAATGAATTCACATATCGTATAACTGGTTGAAAAGGTCGCTGTGACCTGGTGGTAAGGTCTCGGCTTCGAAACCGATGTTGTTCGGGTCCCTGTTCCCCTGAAGAAACATCATGTAAACGGGTATCTTGCACGTTAAATCCGTCGTGGCCAGGCGTAAATCCGCTGTTGTGGTTTGGAATATTGGAAAGGGGTTATCAGATCAAGAGTCGTCCACGTCATCTGACCGCGGTTCAAAATTACAAGGTCCGTCCCAAATTAGCACTAATATTGCCTTGAAAAGAGGGATGTTAATATAACTAAACCAAAGCAGATTGAAAAGCAATTTCTGCAATATTTCAATGTTCAATAGAAGATGACGAATTTACTGCATTTAACAAATAAGCAGCATTTTCTTGAAACCTGCAAAAACCGTTCAATCATTTTCCCTCTGGCTCTTATAATGTAGCTCGTGACCAACATGCATTCCCATAGGGGCATTCAATATCTGATCACCAACAAAGCAAAAAGCAGTCGCTCTTCTAAAGTAAATCAAATAGTGGTGACAGTGATGCTTAATCGATTATAAGATTAAAATACAAGAGTTCTTTAATGGATGAAGCTACCGGGAGAAATATTCAATGACAGTGATTTATAATAGCTTATTTCCTTAGCTTTATCGATGCTGAAACAACTTTTATCTAGTAACCAAACATTTTGAATCGATTGTTTCCAGTAGACTGAATTTTAGGTAAAATATTACTGCTTTCAAAATTAAAAACAGAAAATTATATATAAAATTTGTTTTGTACTTTGTTTCATTGTTTCTTTAAAACTGATGTATCTGCTAAATATTATCTATTTTTATAGAGAATATTAAAAAATGGATCAAATCTCAAAATTGCAAGTTTATGAAATAATTTATCTTTATCAGACCCACTGAAGGGTGAAGAGGATAAAAGGTGAATATTTCTTCTTTGTCTGAGCCTACGGGATGTTGTAAAGGAATAAGGGAATATTTACTTTTCTTATTTTTTTTATTTTATTTTTATTCAGGACAAAAGAGAACAAAAGTGAGCTGAAATACATAACTAGTTTCTTTGAATATGACTAGAAGGAATAGTCTCTTTGAAACATTCTCGGGTCAATCAATACCTTAACCCTCTCAAAATAAAATTGTGGACTTTAGTTAAAGCTACAAATTTCTTTCATGACATTAGTAAAAAATAATTATGAAGAACAGATCTTTGGCATGAATCATACTCTTTTACTGAATCTATCATAAAAATATATATTTTGCATGCTCTTTTTGTAGGACGATTGACACTAAAATTTGACACGAAATGACATTTGTAGACATGAGGCGGTACGCGAATGCGCTAGGATAGAACCTGGGACCTTTCGGTTAGAAGAGTTGTTAACTGGCTTATATGCTATTCACCACATACTCTCCCTCCAGTGAGATGGAGGTGAGACGAACGATACGGATGTTGAGTGGTGATGTAATATTAGCCGTTGGCTTAATGGGCCGATACCCAGTTGAATAGCGCCAAGCGTTAGGGCGAGCGAGTGTGGGTGCTAATGCGCCAAGTGTGTCTGGCGACTTTTGGGTTGCTGCGTCAAGTGAGTCTGACGACTTTGGTTGGGGGTAGATGGCGCCACAACAGCTGTACGAAGGTTGAAGGTTCATTGTCCGAGGTCACCAATGAGGCGGTACGCAAATGCGCTAGGATAGAACTTGGGACCTTTCGGTTAGCAGCCCAGTAACTAAACAATTCCGCCAAAACGATCGTTCTGGTAGAAGAGTTGTTAACTGGCTTATATGCTATTCACCACAGACACAATATGGCACAGCGAGTTTCATTTATTTAAGTCATTAAGTCTGGTTATGAGTTATTGCGCTTAAATACATATGGAAATACATCAAGAAATACATAACCCTTTGCAGATTTGATTCAAAACTTGATAGAAATATTTATTTTAGAAACTAAACCTGTGTAGCAAACTTTGTTCACTTAGTTCTTTGCGCTTTGGGGATAACAAGTTTAGAACAACCAGAAAGACAGACTTCCTTCGAATGGCTTTCATTTCGAAATTTGATATAATTTTAAAAATTTGGTCGTAAGTCTTTATACCAAATTTTCTTTGTCTTGCTCAGAGCAGTTTTGAGTTATCATGTTCTCAGTTATGCAGACTGGGAAACTGACAGACAGACAGATTGCTAAAAATATTGTTACAAACCTGCAATTCGGCTTCCCAGCATAGTTTACTCCATCAATAGAAAGAAAGTTTTACAGTCATCTGAATGGGACAGAGTCCAGGTGGCGCGTTAAAGGTCCCGGAGCTTGGCGACCATTTGGCGACTTGGCGACGAATTTGGCGACTTTGGCGCCAAAATAGATAATACCCGAAACTTCGAGAATTTTCCCGATCCGTCCAGTAGGAACCGAGATACGCCTCGAACGTTCCTGATTGGTTGAGAGGCTTCTAGTCCCGCCCCCTGAGACCTATAAAAGGGTCCACAGCTGCCAGAGCAGGCAAGTCAAGTCCGAGTTGGGAGACGACGAAGTCAAGTCGGAAGGTAGACGACGGAGTAGTCCGAGTTCCAGAGCAGCGGAGTTGAGTCGACGAAGTCAGTAATCCGAGCCAGAGTCGGAGAAGTAGAAGCGACTGAGTCAAGCTCGTGCTGAACTGAGCTGTGCGCTACTGTCTGCAGTAGATTCTGGTTGTATGCTGCTGTGTATGCTGTTGTATGCTACACGTCTCGGGTGAAGAAAATCGTCTTCTGTGCTGTATATAGTTGTCGCTTTTGTGCTGTCCTGTGTGTCTTCGTATAAATAAACGTCGTTGTTCTTTTTCCATTGCCGCCTGATTATTGAGTTCTCTTTACACCATACAACTTCCACTATCCAAACGAACCCCGGTGAAAATTTTGTAACAATATGTTTTCAGAATTCAGAAAGTGTGGAGTTTCGTTAACATCTCGAATCTCAATACTTTAATTGAAACTGCAGTAATCGGTTGATAAAAGTCGCATTTTTAAGAAAACATGATGTAATCGGACAACAGCAGAGAAATAGTTTTAAAAAATATGTTTTTGATTGTTTACTTAAATCAATCCCATCATCAAAATTATTTGAAATTATTTAAATAATTTTAAATCATCAAGTTCACAATCAATCATTCTGAACTATAAAAGAACGTTTCGATACAAAATTATTTAAATCTTGTGCAAGGATAATATATATAAAAACAATTAATTAAGTCTTTAGATTGTTCCTTTACGAAATGCCACCATTTCTTCTATAAATAGAGTACTTGTCATAGAAATGCAGCAGTGTTCCTCATCTTTTCATGTCAGTGAGAATTAAGACATAATATTAATTTCATCCACTATGAAATGATCGCTGTAGATAACCCGATATATTTAAATTTGGAAATACGCGATTATTTTTCTTTTCCGATTCCAATATTTGCCTTTTCAGACTATGACACTAAATCCTTATTTAGAAAAGAAAATGTGGTTTAAACATTTTCGAGGAAGAGCCAGAAACTTATCTAATCATTAACTATATGATCTCAGACACTCCCTGAACCGCGCTGTTTAATAAAGCACTAATAAGTGTTTTCGGAAGCATAGTTGAATTCTAGAAGTGAAAGGTTATTCGCGGCTTGTCTCCCATGTGCAAGGGATGAATCACTAATTTTCAGGCACTAATATTCTTGCACTTTCTGGGCTCATAGACTTAATGTATTATAAATTGTCAATCTTCCGAAGCAATTAGATTTGGATCTTAATAATAATGACACCAATGATAGGTTAGACTCAAGCACCGAAGAACAGAAAGTCATTCAGCTTAGAGTCATATAAACTGACACTTCAATGGATTCTCCAAAAGCACAAGTGGCATGTATCTCAATTTTTCAACATGTATAAATAAAAAAGAATATTTTTTTAAGTCAGTATTGAATACTTCTGACTTTATTCCCAATCTTGTAAGAACATGAAAACTTATACTTAATGACCGCATATATGAGAGCATGGTGTTGCTTGAGGAATGAAAGGTTACAACCAAATCATAATATGCAAATGGATGAAATTTTACAAAGAATACATATGCTAATCAATGAAAGGTCACAAACAATACATGATATGTTAATCAATGAAATGTCACAAACAATACATGATATACTAATCGATGAAATGTTATAAAAGAAAATATACTGTAATAAAGATATTATAGTTAAAAGACAGGGAATATTATTAGATGAAACTATGAAATTTTCTGTTTGAATAAAAAAAGATAAGTTCCTAAGATTTTATGAAACAACGACATCGAAATAACTTCATATAATATTATCATTTATATTTATGAGCAATCTTTTTTGCAGTATGTTGAAACCTATCAATTAGAAAATTATATTGTATGTTTTTATGCTGTTCGATATTCAGAGTGCTCTATTATATTGGGAACATATTGTTGTTTCTAATAGCACTTGACATAGGTAAGCCCACAGCCTTTAGAAGTCAATGATTTTAAGCCGAGTGGGCGTCTCTTGTTTCTTCAGCAGCGCCATCTAGGACTAAGAGTACGACTTAGCTACACACACGTCACACCCTTTTTACGGGGCGGACTTCATTCATACATTCACTCATCCGCAGATCGTAGTTTAGATATATATGAGAGAACGATCAGCCTTGATGCAGTACCCCTAGCGGTACGATTCTCGACATGGAGGACACTTTGAGCACGACATATTTATGTGTGCGTCAGCCACCCCACACGGAGACTCCTCGGCCGGCGAGGATCAAACGCGCAGCCCAACGGACACTAATCCAATGTCCTACCAAACAGGCTATCCTGGCTCGTGAAAATATTGTAACAACATTGTCTGGTATTTTGTACTTCTTGTGTACAGCTGGCTATCCCACCACCACAGAACTAAGCAGTATTGACAGGTTGGCATTTTGTGCTAATGGGAGATGCTATTTATTGCATACTTTCCACTCAAATAGTTATTTTCATATAGTTTGCTAAATATAATGGCTTGCATTTATATTGAAAGACACACTCCGAATTATGGTTATTTCTCTGTCTCACCTTTGAGTTAACTCTATTTTATTTCCCGAAATCTTGGTATATAAAGATTAATGTGTGTTCGTGGATATTTATTGCAGTTTCATTTTAACAGCCAACTAAAATTACAGCTGAAGTAAATAAACTTACATTCTTCTAGTCACAGATGGAAATGAGTCGTTTAAATCCAAATAACAAATGAGCTGTCTAAATTGTAATTTGAGTTACACTTGGCGAATTAGAAGTACGGTGAAGCTAAATACTCTTTGATGAATTTATTATGATGATAAATACCTCTAAGACATGAATCAAAGCTTATTCAGAGCTGCTGGTACTATGACAGTTAATAAATATTTTTGTCACGGTTCAACAAAATAAATAAATAAATATTGTAACTGTAAACAAACTATAACTCTTCATCTTCCGAGTTGACTATCGCAAAATTTCGCCCTCTGAATTAATCATTTTGAAGCATTAACAAAATTAATCTGCCAATCAGTAGTTAAAGGAGATGTTAAATTGATGAGAATTGATGTTAAATAACTTGAAATGAAATCATAAGAAAAGCAATAAAGATGCCTAAAATGGGCCTAACATTGTAAAGAATATAGGAAATGCGGTATAAAATATAATCAAGAGAAATAAAATGATTATTTTTAAATTTTAAAATATTTTATTAGAATTTGAATGATACCTACAAATAAAATAATATAAAAAAGCAATATTTATATTGCTTTATTTATATAACTATATTATATTGTAATTAAAGTTGTTCTTGGCGAGGACTGAGTGGCTCGGTGGTAGAATGCTATGAACTAAAAGCTACAGTTCGCAAATTCTTATCTGACTGCAGGCAAGCAGCTTAAAAATTATTTTATTATTGATTTACTTTCTGTTATTTCTCGTTTGTTCTAGAATATTCTTATAATTTCTGTATCTTTCTAAATCTGGAAGATTCGAGTCATGTCATCGGTTGGATAAAAACAGACATAAAGTTTAGTTGCTTGAATAAAATGTCGAGTTGAGATTAGCGAGTGTTATCTTTGACTTTGATTATTTATCACACGGTTTATCTACTCGACAATATTTATAATAATATTTCTTTTCTTATTTCACAATGCTATGATTAGTAAAAGATAAGAACTTGCGGATATTTTGCTAATTAGGAAACTATATAGTCCGAAACCACGTGGCAGCAAGTACATTGAAACAAAGGCTCAGAATGGGCGTAGAAGTGTAAGTACAAATTTTCCCCCTATAAATTAGTTTATTTTAATTATATTATTGTTCCAATTCAAAGCAACACAAGGACTACTCGAGAGCTGTCCTCGTAATTTTGTACCATAGGTTAGATGACGACCACGAAGATTGGACAAGGAATTTCCTCTTCAAGCTTCCGCATCACACCAACAGCAGGAAGTTTGACCTCGGTAGATATAATGTACACAAACCCGCTTACACGACGGTTCTACGGTTGAATCTGGTTTCGAACATGTGTTCATAATAGCAATGAAACTTAGAGTATTTAAAATTATTATTATTATTTGCATGACCCCATTCCTTATTAAAAAAGAGAAGAAATGAAAACATTTTGTTGAGAACTATAATAGAGATGTTAAATGTAAAATATAACTATTATTAGCGTCTGACAAATTATTACTATTATTTATTTATTTTTGATTATAGTAAAAAAAAACTGGCTCAAATATGACGGAGAAAAAATTCTTCTTAAGAATTAAATTAAAAAACGATTAACTTTCCCCAAGAGAAAATAAAAAAAATCCAACTTCAATGATTTTAACACAGTTTTGCTCTTATTTGAGTACCGAATATTATTTCAACATCGCATCAACCTTTCTTTCGCGTAAGCAAATCAATTAGCAGTGACAGCGGGGGCTTATCGATTGCGCCAGAAGATACCAAGAGCGTGCATCGATTAAACCATCAAGTATGATAATCGATGACGATGACAAATTATGATTTCTTTTTCTTCCAGTTTATCGATGCTGTAATAACTATTATCAGTACTCAGACATCCTGAATGGATCGCCTTCAAAAGGTAAAATCTTAAACGAAATATTAAATATTTGAAATGAAAGAAAAAACGAAATATACAGCCCGTATCTTTCGTAAGTTTTTTATCCCGGAAAAATTGAGTTAGTTGATTTGTAAAGTGTTTTTAAAAAAGATAGTATTGTAATCAATCATATGGCAGGAAGTTAAGTTTGAGACGGGTATTGATCAACATAAAGGATTTCAAAATAACATTAGTTTTCATAAGAACATGTTACGGTACAATGATTATCGGTGAGCAGAGAATATTCATTTGTTGGCAATGTGCCTTATTTGCAATGTTCATTAATGTATCACTGATTTCTTATTGTTTTCTGTAAGAATTAAGTTCATTCTTTCTTTGGGAACCGAAAGCATAACAAAAAAAGTTAAGTAATTGAAAGAAATTTCATTGCATTCAGGAATAATAAATAATACATGTTTTAATTTTCTCATGAGCACATTCTGTTCTTGATGCATATTGTTGTTAAAAGTATTCTAAAAAGTAAAAGGTGCGTTAGAAAATCAAATCGGTAGCACACAGAATATTGTCATATCACTTTAGTGAATATTTTTAGAAACCAGTCATACATGTATGATAGTACTTATTTTCATGTTGTTTTTCGCTTAGGTATATACTTAAAAAGAAGGATATTATAATCACCAACGATAACTCTGCCCCGCCTTGAAGGCACATGAAAGAAATTGAATGACCAGGCGCCGTAACAGCATTGGCGAGAACTAAAATTGAGACCTAAGGTCTATCATAAGGCCATAAGCATATATGGGACAACCCTTCCCATAATAGCACGTCCCGTCATTGGTAAGACCTAGCCGAACCCACAGCATTATTCACGAAGATTTCGAGAATCAGCCAACAATATCGGAACCTTTTCATCTCCGAGGTGCTTCCTGGGGGAATAGGGTTACTATAGCTGATCCATTCATTTTCAAAATACTATGCATTCAAAAGTGTTGCTCTTACAAATATAAGCGACAGATTAAAATAGTCTAAAATATGGAAATATGTATTGCGAAAATGATATTCCACTTCATTTACGTTCAAGAACGGGAATCGTAATATCAAAACAGTAATACCCTTTTATAGAAAAATAATTTTAATTTCAAAAGAAAGGTAGATAATGCATTTTATCTGCAGTGTTATTATTTGTTTCCTGCAAATATATATTATATTTCCATTGAAATTATGTTTGCACTGATTTCTTTAAAAACTTACTAAAGATAATATATGAGTAATTCATAACTTTATATAATTCGTATTTCTTATCGTAAGTGTAAAGCATCCCACTCTTAAATATATATATTGGGTTGTTCGGAAAGTAATTTCGTTTTTTCCCGACAGAGAATTTAATTGTATTTTTTTGCACCCAACTTCACATTTAAGCCGTATAATTTTTATATGCTTTGAGAGCTCATATAGCAAGGCTTGTGTGTGAAAAATTCCAATTAATTTTACGCAGTAGTTTTTGGTTGGTGCCCTTTTAAATATGGAGAGCGATAAGCAGCATTTTCGACATATCTTACTGTTTTACTACAGAAAGGGTAAAAACGCTGTTCAAGCCAGAAAGAAATGGACCGATGTGTATGGAGAAGGTGTGTTGACAGTACGCCAGTGCCAGAACTGGTTGGCTTAATTTTTTAGACGGTAAAACCTTCATCTCAAATGAGGAGGTCAAAAACCACCTCGATCCGTTTTTTGGCAGCAAAGACCAAAAATTTTATGAGCGTGGAATTATGCTATTACCAGAAAGATGGCAAAAGGTGTTGGACCAGAACTGCCAATGTATAATTTAATAAAGTATTTGTTTATTATATGAAAACTGTCTTTCATTTCCACAAAAAAAAAACGAAATTACTTTCCGAACAACCCAATATATATATATATATATACATATATATAGTACTTATGTGAAGGCAAAATTATCCTGATTTTGTTAATTGTCATTTGTTAATAGCTCTCTCATTTAGATTATTTACATGCCTACATAGACAAAAAATATCAGATAAAACTTTTTTTTTTCAGTTTGAAAAGGTAACTTTAAGTAAAGCAGTTTTACTGAAAATCTAAATCGTTGAAAACGAGAAATTAGGGCAAATAATAAACGAGAAGTTAATGAATAAACATTTCTAAGAAGCTACAGTATGAATGGACTTAAAAAAGATATAAAACGTTTTTGTGCACGGAGCGAGGATTCAAACCTAAAACTACTTAGCCAAATTTGAAAAAAAATATTGTTTAATGCAAAAAAATCAAAAAGAAAGTAACGATTTATCCGGCCTGAAGACTTTCTCAAGGGTCAACATCAGACAGGGATTCAAATTCGGGAAATTTTCTGTGAGAGGTCTGACTTTCGTCCAAAACTATGGACCACTCATGACCCGAAAATATTTTTAGACGAAAGTCAGACCCCTTGAAGAAAAAAATCCCTAGTTTGAATTCCTGCCTGATGGTGACCCTTGAGAAAGTCTTCAGACCGGATTCGTCATTTCTTTCTTTTTTATTCTTTTTGCATTAAACTTAATATTTTTTTCTAATTTTGCTAAGTTCATCTATGTTTTAGTGATAGTAGCATTTGCGCTCTCTAAATACAAAGCATCTCTTATTGGTTTGATTCAGAAAACATTTATTTTTAATTGAATTTCATAATGATTGCATTTTTGATTAATTTCTTCTTAAACAACATAGCCAATTTTCGCCGCCAATCAATTTCGTTGCTTTGAAGTATAGCTGTCAACTCAAATATCATGTCGATACTGCTACTTTAAATATTGGCAGGGTGGACGGCTGTAGACAGACGAAGAAGAAGCTCATCACTCAAAATGTTCTATATTGTTTCTCAAGTATAATTTAAAATTTTACTATAAGGCGCCTCCTTTTTGGTACAATTTATTCATCAAAGTTGATTGACGCAATTAAATCAATGTATTAATTAATCTTCGACGATTATTTCAACTTTATTAAAATTACGTCGATTACTTTTAATAAAATACATCTTATCTAAACAATGAATACAGTTTTTATTTTTAAACTTCTTATATATTTTTGCTTTCTGGTATTTGCATATGTATATTTGTCTAATATTTGAAAAATTAATTTTAGAGATTGATGATATGGTTCACACTAATTTCTAAAAAAATTAATGTCAATAATATGAATAATTTAAATTATTTCAAATTACTTATAAATTTAATTTTAATAATGAATATATTTATAATTTTTTATTATTAGAAGAAAATACATTACTAAATGATGAACATGCAAAGCAAGCTGGTATCTTGCAGTGATCACCAAAGAATCACAACGAGAATGCCACAAAAAATAAACACATATGTTGCTTTTAGAGTTTTTCTGAATTTAGGTATCGCATTGTTAACATCACTGTCCTTTCAACATTTCGGAAGAATTCAAAGAGTATTAGAATGTGTTCACCAAAAAAAATAATAAAAAAATTTAATCATTCGTATGTTTTTATTTTTCAAAAATTCATACAAAATCAAATGGATTGAGAAACAATCTTCAATGAAAAGGAAACTTAATCACTAGGCAGAAATATTAGTTGCAAGGAGTTAGAAGCTGTTATTAAATTTTTACATTAATCACATTTTTATATGGAAGAGTTTAAATATTATAACATAAAGGAAAATGCATTACTTCACAATTTTTCGATACTTTTTCTTATTTAATAGCAAAAACCTATACTGATCAACTGACGGAATAAAAATAAAGCATCAGACAAACATTCGAGCATAAAAAAATTAATAGAGTTAAATTATTTTACAAATTTTATCTATGATAATTTATTCCCCTAAATTGTTTAAAGCTTAATTTGCTTTTTTTTAATGTTATCAAGCTTTTTTACTATAAAAAAATATTTAAGATGGCTTATAAAACTGCCTTCAACGCATTTCAAAATAATGTCTAGCAGAAAATAACAGTACATGAAATCGAATGAATTAAATCCTTTCATTCTTTTCAATAACACGTTTTTGGATACTTAATCTTTTTAATGTATACGACATCAGTTTCGAAGTTCAAAATCTTTAGTAAACATAATTTGCATCTATAGTTATTACAGAATCTATTTGTAAATGGATTAATTGCTAGCTTGCTAAGATAAAGAAAAGAAACTAATTTTTGAAAGGCTTTAATCCCTTAAAGCTTCAAGTAAAATATTAGCAATAAACTCAATGCAGAAATTTGGAGAAAAAAGAAGTTAAACAGCATTTTTATCCAGTCTTTATAATCAAATTCCTTTTAAAAGATTAAACAATCTGTAACTAATTTATTTTAAAAATTATGATAGGGATTATAGAATTTTAAAAACAAACATCTCTCGGATATGAAAAGCATATTCTATGATGTTAGTTTTAAATTTAATTCTTGCTTTGTTCGGAATAGAACCAAAATAAAATGCTACTTATTTTATCTAAAAGGATTTATTTAATGTTTCGCAAAATAAAGAATTATTAACCATTTATTGATGTGAAGAACTTTCAAATTATGTTTAGGTATTTTTATAAGACAATAAAAGGAAATTACACATCCGTTTTAAAAAAATAAACGATAGATTTTGCCAAAGTTTTAGAAATAATTAAAAGGGGATTATAATCTTTCCATATTTTTGCTTAAATTGGTTTGTTCCCGCGTAAAACTTATTCAATACTTACTAATCATATGCTTACTGATGTTATAAGAAAACAAGTAATAAGTAACATTAAACATTTTAAAAAGGTTTTGAACATTAAAAAAATATTTAAAGCTATTTTATGAAAAAATATGTAAATATGCCATATGCCGGTAAATTAAATTTTATAAATTGAAAATACCTGGATGTCACCTACATTTTACCGAAGGTGTAAAGAAATCTACATACGCCCGAAGGTGTAAGGAAATCATTAGGGTGAATTTCTTACTTCTAATAAAAGTAATGAATTTGCAATACTTCGATATTTTTTTTCTTTTAGCATTTAATAACTTTACTCATTTTATCTTTAATTATGATTTTTGTATTATGTGGAAATATATATCTATTCAGTATTAAAGTTTAATATTCAATCAATGATCATCTCAACTTGAAATCAATTTTATCAATACATTTTTCTAAAAATCAAGCAATTATAGAATGAATTATTCATATAAAAATAAAAAAAAAACTAAACAGCCATTTACCATTTAAATCCTGCTTTCATTTATAACTGAAAATTGCATTAATTCTATCTTTTAACATAATTTCCAATTTTTTTGTAAATAAAAAGCACACATACATACACACACACACACACACATATATATATATATATATATAATTTAGTGGCTATTTACAGCTCGAACTAGCGAGATATTGAAAATTATTTGGGTGTTTTTTTTGGCATATAGACTGATTAAAGTAAAAATAATTACGAATTTGTAAAACATTATGGATTTCCCAAGAAAATATAGCTTGCACGCACATAACACATAAAATTCATATATTCATGAATTCATGTTTATTCGCTATTTTCAAAACTGTAATGTCATGATATTCTGAAGAATGGAATAATTAACTATCTCTAAGCTAGAACATTTATCCTTCTTACTGATATGTGTTACATTGGAATTCAATCCATACTAAATCGTAAAAAGCTCTACCTGCATGTTTTTTGAATTAATTTTCCTGGGTTTAGTAATGGAAATTCTGCTTATCGTATACTACATTACAAGTAAAGCAACTACAAACATTTTTTTACCAAACTGTCTTAGGACACTGAGTAATCTTAGTGACAATTATTGGGGACATTATGGCAAAAGCAAAGTAGTCCCCATCACAATACTTCCACTCCACTCCTTACTCTAAAAGTAGGAATGCTATTCGATGGAAGTAGATCCTCCCCACCCCCGCATTATTATTGTACTTATACTAAAGAAGTGTTAGTCTGCTGACTTTCAAGATAATACCTCATCTCCATATATGGGATGCTTCCTTGTGTGTTTCCTTGTGGTATTAATTCACTTATTAGGTTTTCAAAGAACATTGATTGAACTTCTATGATTGTTATGATAATACTGCATCAAGTGTATCTTTATATAATTTCCAATTATATGGTGCTTGCAAAGGTCTGCGCATGTACAGTGAGAATTTAATTCCTTTAGGATATTCCAAATGTAGCTTTTCAAGAGGCATAAAGTCTACTTGTGAAAGTACAACGTTTTTTGTTAGTTTGTTTGAGATATTTTTATTGCACAAGTTCCTAATTTTGAGAATAGCAGTGGAACTAATTATTTTTTATGTTTGTATTTTTAACACTGTGTGGTTAGAATCGCTTTTTCTGAGTCGACAAAATTTTACAATCGACTTTTTTATCACATCTTATCGTTATCAAGATAAAAATTCTAGCTTGAACTTTCCTGCTGCTAAACTGTGCTATGTATGGTCTCATCACAGGGCTGGTAGCAAGTTTATTGCAATTAAATATCAATTTCAGACTATAAATATCACCGTTTTGAAACTGAAGAACGTTTGTTTGTTTGTTTGTAATTATGGCACTTGCCACGGACAATCCCCACTGTTCAGAGACAGCCGATTTAAGCCTGAGGGGGAGCGTCTCTTGTTTTTATAGTAGCGCCAACTAGGACCAAGAGTACGACTTAGCTACTCACGCATCACTCATTCGCTTGCACAACCCCTTTTTACAGGAGGGCACATTCACAGATAGAACAACGAAAGAACAACCATGCCCAAACCGGGACTCGAACCCGGGACGCCCAGATCACGAGGAAGACGCGCTACCCCTATGCCAGGACGCCGGCAATTGAAGAATGTTCTCAGAACTTAAGTAGCCATATATTGTATCTAGAAATTAGATATTTTTTTAATGCTTAGATAATTTTCTAAGCATTCATTTTCAGCATCAAGAGTTACAGTGTATTATCTATCTTACTGTAAAATATTCGAATATAAACAATAAAAATATATACTCTTATCTCAAAAAAAATATTATCTAAAAGACAGACAAATCTTTGTATCGTATTGCAAACATTCATACTCAAACAGTTTTAGTCTATGTATGAGATGTAAAGATAATTTTAATCAAACATGCACATTTTTCTGATAATTTTAAAAACGCACCTCAAACTGAAATGCGATATTTTAATCAAACTGAAACTCATTTCTGCCAGATACTTTCATTCAAACAATGCAAGACATCTCGAGAACCCTTCTTTTGTTTAAAAGGAAAACACAAAAATCAACTCAGAACATCTGTCAGTGATTAAAAGGAAAAGTAGTCGAATCAGCCCTGCTATTCGACGGAAAGAAGACGAAACAAATGGGTAGCACAAACGATGAAATCGGCAGAGAAGGAAAAAGAAAGTCAATCTCTTTTATAGAGCAGGATGACTACTTTTAATTAAAAACTCTTCTTTTTGGGTGATTCCCAACAAAGCATAGGAATGAAAAGGCAGGGAGCTTATTATTCTCTTAGCTTCGACCTTTATCAATACAGAGTTAATTATTGAAGAAGAGATATCTATTGTCAATGACTAAATGATACTGCGTCGTTGTTTCAGATATCTGTTCGCTCAGCTAGGTGTTTTCTTTGGTTGCCAAAAGGATTTATCTTGAATAGTAATGATTTGTTAATCATTTTAATTAGTTATTAATCAATGATTTCTGCAATATAAAATGTAACGTTAATGTCAAAAGTTTACAAAATACTTTGTTGTATATTTTAAACCTTAGTTATATCTGTTTTTCATCTAATATTTAATTTTTGTTTTCGTGCCATAACAATTCCGATAGATAAATAAAACATAGACAGATGAAGCAGAATGTAAGATCTTTCTTTATAACCATTTTTTATGCTTATACCAAAATGTGTACGATTTTATCAATACGTATATGAATGACGATATCTATTCGATATTCGAATGAAAATAATTGAAACCCTGGTCTCTTTTGACATAAAGATAGAATTCGATGAAATATAGAAGCCTTTTAAATCTTCTAAAACTTGTTATCGAAATTATCTTTATCTATAAAAACTTTATAACGAAAACTGCCATTATCGTTGTACAAGATAATTGTATCGTTGTAATTGATAATTGTTGTTGTTGTAATTGATATCGTTGTAATTGATAATTGTAATTGATAATTGTTGTTGTTGCAAATGTTAATTGTAATTGATAATTGTTGTTGTTGTAATTGATAATTGTAATTGATAATTGTTGTTGTTGCAAATGTTAATTGTAATTGATAATTGTTGTTGTTGTAATTGATAATTGTTGTTGTTGCAAATGTTAATTGTAATTGATAATTGTTGTTGTTGTAATTGATAATTGTAATTGATAATTGTTGTTGTTGTAATTGATAATTGTTGTTGTTGTAATTGATAATTGTTGTTGTTGTAATTGATAATTGTTGAACAAGATCGTTGTATCGTAATACAAGAAAATATATTCCTTTAAAGATAATATTAAGTATTCCTCTAACTTTCATGTTCAAAATAATTATTCCGAACAAGAATTGTTGACACATATTTAACATCTCGCGCTATAACGACGTGTCTGACATGTTCGTCTATCTACTGAATTTTTAATATTAAATCTGCAATTAAGCGAAGGTATTAAGAAATTAAATATCACTTCAATATCCCATGTCTTTACTGTTAATATAAGAAATAAATAAATAAAAGACTGAAATAATGATAAATATTCTAAGCAGAATGTTTCATCCAATTAGGGTATTAAATAAATTCAAAGAGTAAGAGATTAACATGGTAGAAAAATATCAATTATAGAGATAGAAAGACTGATGTCGCTAATATACTTTGCAATCAGAAACAGAAAAAGACAATTTAGTATTAAAAAAAGAATAGTAACGAAATTAATGAGGTAATTAAATTAATCTTACAAGATATTAAAAATACGTATTTGGAAGATTTTTAACATACCTTTTTTTATGGAACTAAATGTTAATGACAAGCAGCATTCGACTTTCAAGAGTTGTCAATCATTCAGAAACTTCGAAATAGCAACAGAAATTTTCGAATTATCTTCAATCCTAAAAGAGTGGATTCAATAATTTCTTCATCGAATGAGTTTTTGCGATGAATTATTGTCGTTTTGATTTAAATAATTTTTTGTTCCTACTGGACGGATCGGGAAAATTCTCGAAGTTTCGGGTATTATCTATTTTGGCGCCAAAGTCGCCAAATTTGTCGCCAAGTCGCCAAGTTTGTCGCCAAGCTCCGGGACCTTTGACGCGCCACCTGGACTCTGTCCCATTCAGATGACTGTAAAACTTTCTTTCTATTGATGGAACAAACTATGCTGGAAAGCCGAATTGCAGGTTTGTAACAATATTATTTTGCATTACCACAACGACGAGGTTTTAGCAAAAATGAATCATCTCATTCTTTATTATCTTCCGGGAATAATTTTCAATGCTATTTACTAATAGCCTGTTTCAAAACTCGTCTGCCCTTTTGTTTGCTTCCAGAAATTGTCATATTTCAAGCTGTACTTTTGAAAATAAACTGGTATTTTGTTAAGAATATATTTGTGGTGTTATTTACAGTGTATATTTACCGATGTGTATTTAATATTTACTTTAGTTCCTTTATTTATACCTACCAATATCAATAAGCGTATACAGTGCATTGCCTGTTTCTACATCGCCAGCTAAATGATATCATCATGGACCGACAGCTAATTTCGGAACCGTTAGATATGGACAAATCTATCGAGCTATAGAAGTACTGTAAATGAAGAAAATCACAAATTTTATGTTGTTGGAATCAATATATATTATGTTGAAAGAATTACAGAATCTAAATTTTATACAGATCCTGACGCTGTCAATTAATTTGATAAAGCAATCGTAACAAACTGTTATTTTAATTATAAAAAAGTACCACACTACAGTGAACACAAGTGGTCCAGTGATGATATTTATAATTTTCCTCTTTTATGACAATTATCAGCCGCCTCAAAGAAGTGGCATCCATTGAAGGAAAGTTACTTTCTCAAGGCAATCATAACTTAAATAGCATAAAAATCGTTCGTTTCTTCATTTAAAATATTCACCATATTCGTAGGACATAACTAGGCTATAATGGGCATATAATGGCTAGGAAATTAGTTATTTATTCACAATCAGAGATAACGCTGTATATCTTGTTGCGAAATTGAAATCAGAGCCCTGTCTGCATCTTGAAATTTGAAAGCAATTCGAAACATCTATCAATGATAGGGATGGATTACAGGGTGCGGCAGAGAAACACGGACAAACATTTTTTAATATAACTTGATAAAAAATAAATAAATTGATAAAATATAGCAAATAATAATAAGAGTAGACTTTTGATAATAAATAAATTTAACTGGTTTCATAGTGGCCGGCTTTTGCAGTGATGACGAGACTCAAACGCTTATTGAAATTTTCAGCGATGGGCCGCAAGTCTTGTTCTTTTAATCTTTCCCATTCCAGAAAAAGCCATTGCTTTAGAACAGGAATGGCGAACCATTGGCACGTGTGCCATTGATGGCACGCGACACAATATTTTATCCTAACGCCGCCTATCAAAAAGATTTGCATTTTAGTTCAAAATAGCAAAGTTCAATATGAAATAGTATGAACAAACGCGAGTGTTCCCATTCCATTTAAAAAAAGGGTACATATATTTGTACGGCTGTTAAAAATTCGCTTGCTGAGAAAGAAATTGATTGGGAAAATATTGTTTCAGTAACTGATAGTGCTCCAAATGTGATGGGCAAAAGGAAATCGGTTTTATTAGTTTATTTCAAACAGACGTAGGACATTCGAATTCCACTGCATTATTTACTAACAAGCCTTGTGTTCGAAGAGTGGTTTAACATCTCTTAATAATGTAATGGCGTTAGTCACAAAAATAGTCAACCTCATATCGTCGCAGGCTTTAAATAAACGAAAGGCTTTGTTGGATGAAGTCAAGTAAGTGCATAATGGCTTACAAATGTATAATAATAATGTTCGCTGGTTGAGCCGCGGAAACGTATTTCAAGGATTTGTTGACTTCTTGGAAGAAATCAGACTGCTTCTGCAACAGGAGGAGGAAATTGAACAATATCCACAGCTGTTGGATGTTGTGCGAATCTCTAAATTGATTGAAATTGAAGAATTTGAAATTCGACAGATTTATTTCCAGTCAAGTTAAATATGAATTCAAAATTTATTGAAATAAGGAAAAAGTTGGAATTGATTGAAACATAAAGGTTAGCCAGCAATATAAGTAAAAATGCCAGTAACGAAATTTTGAAAACATAGAATTCGATTCCAGACACATTTAACGGTTTGGAGAAATCGGCTCATGCTACCTTAACCATAGTTTCATCTACCTATGCCTGCGAGTCATTATTTTCCGAGATGAATAACATTAAAGACTCGCTTAGAAACAGTTTGGAAGATAACTCAAATTCAGCATGCATTCTGCGAAAAGTAACATCTTGAAATCCTAATATGTTAAAAGTTGTCATCTAATCTGCAACAAAAGAAGTCACACTAATGTTACTTTAATTTTAATTACACGTATAATTAAAACCTTTACTACAATACCGTACCAAATGCATTTTTTCGTAGTAAATAAAGAGTTGTTAGTATTTAGTTTTATTATTTTCCCAATAATCACAAGTCAAAATTATTTGACGGCACGTCTATACCTCATTAAAATTTTCTTTAGAAAAAATGGCACGCTAATCCATAAAGGTTTGCCACCCCTGCTTTAGAGAGTCCAAACTTTTATGTCGTTCAGTGCAAGCCCTTGACTCCAAAATGGACCATACACTGTATTCATGAGATTGAGTTTCGGAGAGTATTGTACCCATTCTCCACATGATACCACGTCAGAAAAATGCGACTTGCGCCACTCTTCTGTCTTTTTAGCCTTGTGAGCTGGTGCGAGATCTTGTTGAAACTCACTTTACATTACCGAAGTGCATTTTGGCCCACGGAAATACCAAAGCTTTTAGATTGTCTCATTGGTACACTTTTTGAATTATTTTAACGCCTGAAAACCTGAGATGTTTACCGCTTCACAAATTCCACCCCAGACCATAACCGACTTTTTTTGCGATGTTCAACAGTTGCTGAAATGCTTGGAGTTTCTACAAACTATATCGTGTAGTTCTAGGAGTTATGAGCTTTTGGACATTAAAGAGCTTCTCATTAGGGCATAGGAATATCTCTCAGCGTTGACTTGTGACCCGTCTCAAAAGTTTTCGGCGTCTTTGTAGACGCACAAGTTTGTTTTCTTCAGTGAGAAGCGGAACTTTTTGTAACTTGTAAGACTTTAGTCGAAGCTCTGTTTTTGCCATTTGTTGCACTGATTGGTCGCTTATTCTTAGTTCACGAGCGATCTTTGTCATGTTTTTGTTCGAATTTCATTGAACTCACTTTTTGATAACCTTACAATTATTGAAAGTTATCACCAAACGTTCTTGTTCACTTCCTGGTCTTTGACCATTACTGCCAAGCTCTTTGAAACGATAGATTGCATCAGATACTGTTTGTCGAGGCATATTAAGTAAATGAATGACTTCAAACACTGCCGTTTCCCTTGCTTAAATAACTCTAAAATAGAATATATTTTACTTAGCATTATAAAAAAGCCAAAAAACAACGCTTAAACTAAAAGACACATTATAAAATATGTTATGAATGAATTGGTAGACAAAAAGAAGTGAAAAAATTGAAAAGAAATGAATTCACTTCTATTTTATAATAAAATAAATTTTTCCGAGGTTTTTTTTTTTTGCCTCTGTATTAAAAAGGTAGAGTTACAATTAACAGATGCAGAAAAAAAAACACTGAAAAAAATTAAAAGGATGAAGTTCAAAACTGATATAAATCTCGAGAAATGCCAAATTATTTGAAGAAGAAATTTTTCTTTCCCTGCGGTTCTCAGAAAATCATAAGGCAGAAAAAGTTTATAAAATTTATTTCCTTTCGGCTCCAATGCTAGGGACTACATGACTCGCTTATTTATTACTTTCACATAACTAACTTCTTTTGCTTTTGTGGGCTCTAAGGTTGGATTTTTAGTCAGTTATTATAATCTCTGATCAAAAGTAAAAATCCAACAATACATATATTTGTAGTGCAAATCATTAATTTATTTCTATTGCACATATCATGAAACACTAATTTATAAATGTTAATTATTATTGTTCAGTAATATAAAGTTTAGAAGTCAACATTTTGGATCTGTATGTCACATTCTCATTCTAAACGAAATTTTTTTTTCTCTATAAACTCTAATAAGTAAGTCAACATTTTCTGCGTTATACTATGTTAAGTGTTCAAAAAAAATTGTTCTCATATAAAAGAGACTAATTTTCGAAATGCATGGGAGCCTAATTTATAAACGCGTAGGAAAAATGTTAAAATTAAGAAATACAATTTTAAATCTTTAGTGCAATGCAGCATGATAATATTTAAAGTTTAATTTTCTAGTTTAATTGTATCAGCCGTTGTATACAGCAAATAACGATTTTTCAAACACAGAATTGACAGTAAAAATCTCTGTCTCTTAAAAGATGAATTTTTGTCCCCGATTATTTCTTTTATCTTTATTTTCAAACAAACTTCACCTTCAAACAATTCATATTTTTAAGCTACAAAATATATTAAAGAATTGTAATGATATTTTTTTT
>JAPMOR010033138.1:74607-117254 GCA_026543865.1 Argiope aurantia | reverse complement strand
ATGTATTAATCAAGTTACTTTCTCTGAATAGTACCAATATTTCACTTTCCCAATTTCATATTTTCTCGTTCGTTAGATCCGAGGATTCGTTAGTGTCAAAAGGGAAAAATTTATCTCAGCTGGAATTGTTGGCTCAGTAATTGTGCAATATTTTTTATTAGAGCAATCAAAAATTCCATATGCTTTTGATGACAATCTTGTAAAGTGATTCTTGTTACGACTTTCGCATCGAGTTATCTGTTTATATGACATCATTTTTGTTTAAGCAGAGAACCAGGTGTTTCCTTTTTTTCTCTATTTAACTTCTCTTTTTTGTAATATATTTCTGACTTGTAATAAAATTTCGCATCCGTTTTTCGCGCATCTAAATCAGCTAGCCAAATCTGGAAAGTGTAGTTTTTAGAAATAAGAAATATGCTTATTGTTTTATAATAAATTATCCTTTATTAAATTATTCAGATTTAGAAAAGCTTTATATCATGAGAAAAACTTTGACATAATATCCATAAATAAATGAATCGCAAATTTCCAATTAAAATAATTTACTTAATAATGAAAATAAATAAGCAATGCTATACAGATAACATCAGTTTATGAATTTTCCTCATTTTTGTTTGAGCCCAAGCATTAAGAAAATACTACGAATACTTACGTAAGTTGTACTTTAATTTATATTCTGATTCTCTATGATAAAATAAAGACGAATTTGAGGTTTTGATTTCAGAGGTGTTATCGTTAAAGTTTATTGGAAAAAAATTGGGCTCTATCTTTAGTAAGAGTCTTAATTATATCTATGACCACCTTGGCAATGATCAATACAAGACAAAATTGTACCTATATTCCTAGGAATAGATTATAAGTCCCTATTACTTGAATTAAGTGGTTTATGGTGTGGTTATGAGAATTTCTATTCGTTGTTAGCTTTGGGAATAACTTGATCGGAACATATATTAATAAATTGTAATGAAGGGAATTAGATATTATGTGTAATAATGATTGCAAAAAAGAATTTTAAGAAATGCGTTGGGGCATTTTCAATATTTTGCAATAGAAAGGGAGTATCGCCGAGACATTTAATCAAGATATGTCAACTAGTTACAAATTCCTTGTTCGTTTCTAGTGGTAACTCGTATCTTCATTCCTTTAGCTTAGAAATCTTGCCACTTTTTAGCCAAATTGAAGAGATAGTATTCATAGTAGATAGATATTTGACAGCCATTTAAACATACAAACAATAAAATACATAAACTTTTATCAAGTATCCGCTTAAGTCAAATTATTTTTCATTTTACCATTTTCACTGCAGTTAACCCTTATTTGCTTATCCCGCTATTTTCCCGGATTGGCAATAAATCCATTTTCTATTCCATCCCGCGTTTTTCGCAGTTTAGAGTGTTTATTTTTACAATGACAGATTTTTATTATATTATTATCGTGTAACATATAGTATCAGTTCACTTTGTCCGAAAATTATTTGAACTTATTTGCAAACGTCGCATCTAAATAGCGATTTAAAAAATGACGCACTCGGAGGGTTAAAATATTTAGTGAATTTTTCAGACCCGAAAATCTGAGCAATGACAGCATTTATAAAAATGAATCTAAAGCCGTTTAAACCTCCGAAAACAAAACTGAAATATTTCATTTATCCCTTCTTAAGTATACCAATTATGAATTTGATTTAAATAATGGCTATAAAAGATGGGTTTTTTGGTGGCAAAAGAATAGCTTATATATCGTGTTGGACCCAGTTTTCATAATAGAAAAACAATAATATCGGTTCTTTCATTTAAGGAAATTTTATAGAATAACTATTTTGTTATGAGTGACTAGTAAATCTAGCTGTGACCGAAATACACGAAATACCAAAACATGATCACAAGTCTGCGTGATTTTCTTGAAAGGGATTTTTATGCTTAAAAAATTCAAATTATTTAATTATTGAATAATCTCCTACAACGCAATAATCTATTCATATTTTTATTATATACTACTACTCATGAGGATTATCATAAAATAACAACAAAGATATAACGATATACATTAAATATAACAGGATTATACAATTCCTGGATAAGCACCTTTAGTATTAAGATGCATCAGGAATTGAAGTCAATTTGTAATGAGATGTACTCTAAATAAATAAGTGAAATAAGATAAAAAAGTAATTGGGATTGTCCTCCCTCGAATTGAAGTGATTTATTTTTAAAGCAATCTTAGATAAAATCACTTGAAATTCTCATTACATGAAAGCATATAGTAACAAACTAATGGCTATCATTTCAACAAAAACAAATACTGCAATAAATGTATTATTTCATGTTAATATATAGGGTTTAGAAGATGAGCTATGATACAACTCACCAGTAAAACTTTAGAGAATTTAACAATGACGGAATGAAATACTAATAGCATTGTCATTAAAACATTACTTTAACATTTTACATTGACCTTAATGAAATCTTAACAATGTTTCAAGTGACACTTTATTTAGGTTGCATTACTTATTTTTCTAGGCTTTTGCGTAATAAATTACATTAAGTGTAGCTCGAAAAATTTCAAATATTTTACAAAAGAAATATTCCCCGTTCATTAGAAATGACGCTTTACATTATTTTTCTAAAGCAGAGTTTCATCAAGGAGTTTCAAAGGCATGAT
This sequence comes from Argiope aurantia, assembly GCA_026543865.1. Classification (NCBI taxonomy): domain Eukaryota; kingdom Metazoa; phylum Arthropoda; class Arachnida; order Araneae; family Araneidae; genus Argiope; species Argiope aurantia. The sequence continues at coordinate 114,596 of JAPMOR010033138.1, read as the reverse complement.
GCTCACAATCATTTTATATTGTTCATTTCTTTTATTAGTTTTATTTACCGCTTCATTGCTTTTTTTAGCTTATTAAAAATAAGTTTTAAAAAGCTATAGAAGCTCGGGTCAGACGCTCCCTCAGGACATTCAATCTACGAGCGTTTTTAAAGAAGCAGTGAATCGTTAAATATTTTATTACTAGTTGCATCTAATCCGGTTTCTGCTATTTTTCTTGCACAGACTGCGTTACTTAGCTGCATTTCAATAAAAAAAATTTATGAACCATAAACTTAAACACAAATAAGAGAATATTTTTGTCTTAAAAACAAATGCCAACATTTCTAATATTTAATTGCTTATTTGAAAACACATAACTTTGAAAGAATTAAGACATTCTTATAGAAGGCATTCAAAAGTAACGATGATTCTTAAAGTGTAATTTTTAAGAGTGTATATAAATTAATAGATAGAGGATATATAAGGAAAAAAAAAGGTTCAGATACATTCTAAGCAATTCGAGGCATTAAAAAAATTATGGTACTGCAAATTTTAATGTAGTTAAAAATATTGATAAATATTTTCAGTTTATGAATCTAACAAAGTAGCCAATGTGACAAGATTTTTTTTTCTTTACATAAAAAAGTTTTATAATTTATTTTCTAATGCATTATAGAAAAAAGTGTTCAAATTCAAAGCATTAATAATTAACTCTTTGGAAAACCGAACGCATTGGTTAGCTTACACATAGATGCGCATTTTCAGATATTTTATAGTTGCTGAATCATAATTCGGTGGATAGTTCCCCATTTTAATCATTGAAATTACACAAAATTATTTATTAAATTTAATCATACAAAAAATTAATAAACTTGAAAATTCACAAAAAGTTATAATTACAATTTAAAATGTTCTTCACGTTATAAAAATACATTTTTACACCACTTTATGCCATTATTATATACTTTTACCCCTTTTTATATAGTTATTACATTCTTAGTTATTTTAAAATACTTACGGGAAACTCCTTTATGAATTTGAAGCCATATTGAATTCTACTTGAAACATCGTATACAAATGGAAGATTCCCAATAAAACATTTTGATAGATCATTTCTCTAATTCACAAAGTAATAATCGATTTCTTTAATGGAATGGTTAAAAAAGTATCGTATCGTCAGTACATTATTAAAAACTGAAAAAGATTTTTTGTTTGTTTTAAAATGTAAAAATGTGCGCACCTATAAATGGTCAGTATATATTGTGCGTGGATGACAAACAAGATTTTTTTCTGTTACAGAAATGATAGACGATATATTCCCAAATCGCTTATTCAAATCGTTGTTTTGTTACGGAAAAATTTTATTCAGCTCCTGAAATCATAAAAGCTGGTGATTTGAACTAGAAATAAACAGATGGTGGAAACCTTTTCTATAATTTCAGCTGCGATATTAAATCAATTATTAACAAAGCATTGTTTGAGCCATGGTTTTTGAAATAAAGTATTGCAGCTAAAAACGAAATTATTTCCCTAAATATCACGTAAAGTTATTGAGAAATGTTGACTTTCAGAGTCAATTTGTTTTTAATACATTTTTTTCTTGCAATTTCTATGCCGTAAAAAAAAATCTTTTTTACTGCACAAAATTGTAAGAAAAAATGTTCAATATTAATGGAGAATAAAAATTATCGATGTAAATTTCTGATAATATTTTAATTTTTGATCTTGTATCTCATATTAAACCCATTACAGTTATTTTTTTCTATCACAAATGATGCGATTTTTAAAACTAAATTACAAGTTATCTTCTAATTCATTTCTGAAGAATGTTTGCTTAAATTCTAAAATGTTTGCTTAAAATAGAAGAATCTAATCATTTGGAACATATGGGAATCTCCAGAATTAATAAAATGGTAAATATAAGCGATTCGTAACTATAATTGTCAATGCTTAAATTTTTAAAATACGTTGCATAAAAAATACTAAATACGCACTCTTTATACATTAATATCTTGAAGCCAGGAGATAATTCAAATAGCTTTTAGTGTTTTTAGTATTCATCTTATAATATACAAAGTTCTTACGTTTTAAACAGGCTTCATGAGAATTTTTAATTAAAACTTCAAGAAAGTGCATTTAATGACAACTTATTATCGTTATCTATACTTATATAAAGCTCAATGTGTGTGTGTGTTGGCGCTCTACAGGCCAGGTCATTTGACATACAGCTACCAAATTCGGTACATGTATACCTTAGATGTCGGGAATGTGCACCTAGGGTCTCTTTTTTTAATTTTTAATAAGAATTTTAATTATTAATTGAAAACTAACTTTCCCGCCAAAAAAATCTTCCATTTTCCCCACCGCCAAATGAGTAAGGCTTCAGGGTTTTTTTTTTTTTTTTTTTTTTTCCAAACAGTAATGAGGCTAGGGTTAACATTTTTCGGCCGATTATTTCAAACGATTCTGCTTATTTTCTTAATGTTTGATGCATTTAAAATTAAGCATTGTTAATTAATCCATCTTTCAGATTCATTTTGAAGTACTTTTGAATTAAAATAACACAGAATAAAGAAAATTAAAAATTTCTAATCTGCATAGCGTTACCCCAACTGGCGTAGAAAAATTCACGCATGCTCATTGTGTTCTGATTGTTGACATGACAACCATTATCAACGGATGATTTAAATTATTTTTAAGTTAGTTGCATGCTTTTGTAATTAAATTGTATTTATGTTAGTTATATATCTTTTATATATGCTTATAGTTTTATGTATATAGTTTTTTAAGTAGTTTTTTTAAACCTGTTTTCGACCGATTATTTTAAACGAATCATTTTATTTTCTTAGTGTTTGATGCATTTAAAATTAAACATTGTTAATTAATCGATCTGTTCATGATGAATATGAGAAAATGTTGTTGACAAATTCTTGAGATATTACATAAATTAAGAAAGATATTCTTTAGTGCCCATAAAGTTTAAACGCTCAGTGACTCTGTTATCAGTAATCATATTATAAAAAAATGCTTTGTTTCAGTAAAAAATATTATTATATTAATTGCAGATTAATTCTTTCCACTTTAATTTAAAGCATAAATTCTACGAGAGGTAACAGAAAATTAGAGAGATATATATTACGTTATGACTGAAGGCCTTTATAATATTATGAGTGAACTATATGACTATCAAAATTTGAAGTTTAAAAAAATTTTGATGAAGAAGGTATTAAAGTTGGAATTGCGTAAAATATTTAATTATTAAAATTTAAACGAAAATTAAGATTGGCGAACCGGCTGGTCGCCAAAGGCGGCTAGTATAGAATAAATCGAATATCATATAAATGTTTTTTTTTCAAAATTGCTCAGTTCCATTCTTAAGAAATCGAAATCTTTTATGTCTTATAATGAATATCTTTTTGTCAGGGAAAGTAAAAGCTTTATTCTTCCAAGGACAAATCAATTATAACTTCATGAAACTACTGATTTTACAACTGATTTTATTTTCTCAGTCAGATTAAAATGGCCAGATTACAGAATTACCAACTATCTTGCTCTTCCAACAACATGAATAGCTGATTCTCATTTGGAGGTTCAATTAGGTTTCCAATTTTTCACATATTCTCCTGTTATTAATCTCAATAATTTTAAGTAAAAATGAAAATTCTGCAGCATCTTTTACGGCAAAAGTAAACATACATTTGTAGAAACTTTCAAGCGATTAAGCGATATTTGCCTTTTGATAACCATGTTGTTAAATTTGAGTTTGAGTTTGTTTGTGTTTTATGGCCCAAAAGCCGTCATTGGTTAAGTTACGCCACATTCACAGAATTAAAATATTTGTATCAATTTATAATAAAATCAAAATATGGAATGTCTACAAAATCCAAATGTCTGAAAGCGTAAAAATGTGTGTCATAAAAAAGCGAAACAATGACGTAAGATATGATATAGAACTAAAAAGCGTGGCTAATGTTTATATATGAAAATAAAAACCAATATTTTAAAAAAATCTAACAAGGTTAACATGCTGAGTTTTGATCATGTTGTTAAAATCTTTCTCGTGTATTTGTTTTAATACTACGTCGCATAAGTTCCAATTTATGCCTAATAATATTGATTACAAATATCACGTACAGATTCCTTTGTCACCGAGCTTGCTGCTTTAAATATTAATTTTTCAGTTGAAAGTATAATTGTATACAATCACCACATCGCAAAGAAAGTGTCAATTTATGAAGGGTGTGTCCAGAAAGACAAAGATAAATTGAGTACTAAATCTTCTCAAGTAAAGTTATAAAAATTTATAATTTTAATGCCATATTACAAAATCTACATTGGTATTTGCTATTCGGATAATCTTAGCGAAATTATTTCCAGTAAGAAAGGCCATATTATTTTGAACGTAATTTCAATCTGTTATTGGTTCTCAATGTTTTACTCCTTGATTATGTGCAACAGAAATATGATAGTTGCTCCATAAAATTTTCTTTATCTGCCAAATCTGCCTTCCGTCAGAAGCAGATTAATATTTATTGTTAAAGCGTAATTACTAGAATAATTCTAATTAGTGAATAATTAAGTCTTTTTTTTTTTAGTTTTTAATTGTTATAAGCAAAATATTTTAGAGGTGTATTTATTTTGGATATTTATTTATTTTGACCTGAAATTGCGCATGACATTTTTTGATTAATATATCTATTAAATGAGCATTTTCCCTAAAGAAATACCTGTTTTCAAAAAAGTATGCTATTATTTTATTGCAGTTCTAAACTTCTAAATTATTCAATAAATATGAGCTAAAATGGTGTAAAATATGTTTTAATGTTTAATAATTGCTTTAAATTGTAGTTTTAACTATTCATCTTTAATAGATATGATATTTAAGAATTTGAACCAGATAAATTGTGAGCATATGCTACTAAATACAATTGAGAATTTTGAAGACACACGTACTTATTAAAAATAGCTGTGTTAATTTCATTAAATATTAAATTCGTTTCTTCTTAAAGTAAGCATCAGTAATGTTTATCAAAAATAGTGCATTTTTTATACAATTATTTAAAAAATTTATTAAAAAAACAGAATACAGTATCATCACTCCCATTCATGTGAGTACTTATGACAATTTATTTCTTTTTATAAATGATTTTTTCCAATTTATAACATATTTGGAAATGTATGCACTATTTTTATAAAGACTGAAAATGCAGTTTTCGATTCTCACCCGATAAAATGCATAACATTAAAAAAACAAGGAAAAAAAGTTTTTCATGATAAAATAATAATAAAAAGCGAAAAAATAATAATAAAAACGGCAAACAATGCAACTTAATTATAGTTATACATAGTCCGAATTATTTGAATCATAAAAACACGTTTATACACGCCATAATTAGTAGCCTAACGCTAACATAAACTTAATATGCAAATGAAATTACAAAGTAAAATCTTATAAATAAATAAAACTTATTAAGTACTGTGTTCACGTCAGAGTTGATAGTATATTCAATTTGACATATCCATTGGTAAAGAGAATATCAAAATGAATGAATCCAAAACATGCGAGAGATCTCGCTGGAAGAAACTATCGAGCCAAGCAAAAATCGTCCATTCAAGAGGAGTACTGACGATAACGATGATGTGTTCTAGATCCATCAAACGACTTTCTCGGAGGCCCCGTCATTTATAACAACAGAGTGCTTTCTGACCAAACTAACTGGGACAGTATTAAATCTTCAATTCAATGTCAAATTTCGCTCAAATGGTGCTTATTCGAATTTTAATTTGTATACATAAATTTTTTGTTCATAAATTTGGTAACCTGTTGAATTGAAAACAACTATGGATGAATATGCGAATTTTTCTGATATTATTCTAGGTACTGAATTTTGCATAAACGTACGAGAAACTTTAAATGTTAAAATTTTTGGAATTTTGGAAACTTTAAATGTAAAATTTCAAGAAATAATCTTACGGAACGATTTATTATTAAAAGACAAAAGAATAAATATATTAAGTATTTTCTAACATTTATAACATATTTATGGGCAAGCTAAACTTTTTCGATGATATAAGCAACCTTCATACTGATTTAAATTCATTTAGAAGTTTATACAAACCAGTTTATAAATGTATTTTATAAGTTTCAACTTTGTTCGTAACTAAAAGGCTTTCGAGCTTTAGAAGGATCCCCATTCCTAGTATAAAGTGTATAATGAATCAAAAAGTACTCAAGTTGTCCTTTTCAGTCACTGTCTCTGGTTGAAGCTACTCTATTAGATGTTGGTAGCAAATCCCCCTAAAATGTGAATTATATTCAGCAAATACGAACAATACATCATTCTCTACATTTTCAGATCAACGCGAGAACGTGTTGGATTTCCTAATATAATGGTAGGAAGAAATAGATTTTTCGAATATCTTAATCTAAAAGCACTTAAAAGTAATGTCTTTGCATGCTGATCAAAAGAAAACTATTGAAAAAAAATCATACTTTTAATCTTCATTTCGTGTAAAAATCATCAAATAACAAAATAAATAAATATATATAATGATTATTGAACTTTGATGAAAAATCAGATAGTTATAATTTTATCGTCATAAAAATATACGCATCATTAAATGATATGCTACAAAAAAAAAAGTCAGCTCCTACTAACAAAGGATATTTGCTTTTATGACACAAGATAATACTATCTTTCGAAGAAATAAAATAAAAGTTAACATTTACCGAGAAACAAGACGAAAGAAGCATACAGGTGTTATTCATGAGCTTGGTACGAGAAGCGTTGATCACGTAATACTGGCAAGTGGGAGTTTCAGTAATATTGTCAAGTGCAAATGAAGTTCTGGAAAACAGCTTTATTAACATCAGTGCACTGTAAACGATTAGTTAGGATGGTATAGCAACAAACAGCAATGTAGAAAAAGTAGCATTATCCGCAATCTGGAAATTAATATTCATAGTCCATTGCTATAGTTGATTTGCTTCTTTCCTTGCTTCAACGTATTAATATTCAGATAACCTATACAAATTTCAAAACAATTGAGTGAAATGCAACGAATGCACATAAAGCTGATCTTAGTAAAGACAAACAGTATACTCTGGATAATTTCAGAGAAATCTAGACAATAGAATGGGCTCCAAATCTGGCTGTATGAGATTTTGGTAGTTTATCTTAGTACAGACAAACAGTATAATTTGAATAATTTCAGAGAAATCGAGACAGTGTCATTTCCTTCATATCTGGCTGCAAGTGATTTTGGACTTTTTGGTCATTCTTGATGGCTGTTATGTGTAACATTCTCTAAACAAATCTTACAAACGAATCCAAAACGGCTCGTATATATACTCCAGTTTGGTTTGCCATTAAGAGATATTAGTGCATGAAATGAAGTTCAAAGCATAATTCTTTCAAGCAACGAGACATTTGCCAGCTCATCCTTAAAGAATTCCTTATTTTGTAATTGAACGAAACGCACTCTTCTGACACCTGGAGAATATGTTTTTGATTACGATAGTGAATGCAAAATAATATATACAGGATTACTGAAAGATACTAGTGGCAAGAATTGAAGATTTCAAATCTGTTAGAACTTTTATGATAGCATCAAGCTGATTGATCGGATAAAATATAAGTTGTGCCCCTTTCAAATAATGGAATGTTTGATAAAAGTGATTTTAAATTTTTTTTATTAAAATCATACTTTACACTGAAATTTATTCAACAATGAAAAATAAACTGAGTTGTCCTATCTTGACAACAACAATCAACAATGGGAGAAAAAATTCCAGGATGAAATATTAATAACAACTATGAAGACGATTTGAGTTTCACTTCAACAAAGAAATATATTGTTGTGAAATCTGCTTAAACTTAAGAAAACCAATTAAAGATAGGATGAATTTTACATCAAAATTTTTAAGATGAGATAATATTCATTTTTTGAATTGTAATATGTTCAGGAGTTAATGCTATTTTTTATCAAATTAGTTAATATCAAACAATTTATCTATTATATCGCAAAATTTAAGTAATTTTTAATTAATAAAAAAAATTTAAAAATTACTCAGAATTCCCATTTTTATTCTTCAAAACATATTCGTGCTAAGTTTGGTAGCTCTAGGTCAACGGTAGCACTAAGTCAAAACTGTAGCTTTAGGTGAAATGGCCTGGCTTGTAGAGCACAAGCACACATAAAAAATCAAGAACACAAATATTCACCTTTGTTATTAGTAGAAATAGATATATCACAGCTTATCTGTTTGTAAAATGGTAAAAGCCTCAACTTTTATTCCTAAATATTAAAACTTTAAACTTTCCGTCCGAGCTCAAAATGTGTAACACGATTTTAAAATTCAAATTTTCAGTTATCAGGCAACCAAAATAAAAAAAAAATAATAAATAAAATTTTAAAAAACGCCATTAACGGCCAAAGCTCTTAGCCTGTATCATTTTAGAGTTTCTTGGCAGTTTTTCCAAATTTTAGACCCGTTGCACGAATTAAAGATTCAAGGTATAATTTTTTTTCCTTTACTGATTAGCAAGCAAAGACACTGAAATTGAGCCCTAGTAGGATTCGATATTCGAAAAAATGATTTTTTCTTTCCGCCATATTACATAGATTTAGCCTCAGCCCGATGACATTTCAAATTCTGGTACTAAAAAATCATGGTACTAAAAATTAAAATATCAAAATACCTCGCTCCTTCTCTTTAGGATATGTATAATAAATACTAATACTAAGAGTAATAAACTACTTCAAGAGATAGTAGAATAGAATAGTAAATACTAATTCAAAAGAACATTAGACAAATTCATGATCTTTTAGATAATTCTTGGATGTGAAACCACTTGTTAACATGCTAGTATCCTTTCAAACTGCTTAGATGAATAAGAAGGATTTAAAATAGATACAGGAATATTAGACGTCATTTAAATCTTTTCTGCTTGATTATTCTTAAATCTGATTAAAACTCGTGATCTGAAATTTATTAACTATAATTTAAACTGCTTTTTTTCTTTGGGCGTTGCAAATAAAATATTTTTCAAGGTCATAAAATGTGGTAGCGTTTAAAATGTGATTATTTTCCTCTCTTAATCCTCATTTTAGTATAATCTTAAATAAATAAGCTTTGAGATTTTTAACATTCTCTATTCCTTTAACAGATGGATTAAAATTTGTTTTTCCTACCATTCTGGCTTTAGATTTAACAGAAAATAAAGAAGTAAGGAATTGAAGTAAAATCTTGAATCATCATTTGATTTTTTTTAGTTAAGTTGAAAGTACTAATTTTTTTTCTTTTAAGGGATTAATTTCAGATGTCTCGAAACAAACTACTCGTTAATCAATGTTTTTTTTGCTGCGGGACTGAAATTTTGTGGAAAACTCTAAGAACAGAGCTATATATTAAAATCTGACAACGCTTTTTTTTTTTTTTACATTAGCAAATATATAAGACAAAAAGTGGCAAAATGGTTTTGATAGAGATGCCTTTGATTGGTAAAACTTCATTTAGTTAAATTTTGTTTCATGATAAGAAAAATACTCAGTTAATAAACAATATTGGGAATAAATTCTTCGTTATTATTTGAAAAAAATATGTGAATTCGTCGGTTTTATTATTATTGAAGAGCAAAAAAATTCAAATTTCATTTTTCAAAAAGAAAACAAACTGTTTTTAATTCATTTATAGTCCCCCAAATCGATCTAACACTTCATTCACTTAAAAATTCAACATACTGGTAGTTTTCAGACGTAGGTTTGATATTAACTCATATAAAATTCATTTCATTCAATATTTATCACAACTGGCTTCATTAATTTTTAAGTGTAAACGAAGCAGATTACTTGTGAATGCAATAATCTGAATTAATTCTTTTCAGTTTTCCAGAATTATTGACTTATATTTTTATTTAAAAATATCTACAATTCAATTACTGTAATATTTTCAAAGAAACATCTCGTTCGAGGAAGCTTAAAAAGATTATAAAATGCGAGATAACGCCACTATTTTGAATGAAGAAAAAACTTTCGATTCTCACAATATTTTATCGATAATTTTTTTTATATAAATCGGATGCTTGTATTCTTTCAGTGTAGTAATGAATTAACTATTAAATTCAATTATTATATAACTTTACTAAATTATTCGAATAAAACATGGTTCCAAACATGAATTTTTTTATATCGTTTTTTCTCTGAATAATTTGAAGAAGGTTTGAGAATATTGGATAGAACTTAAAATCTGAATATTTTTCAAAGCACATTAAACTCTTTGAAAGTAATCTGCATAGTGAAAATAAATTTGTTTTCAAGTGTACCAACGGTGAAGTGCACCCTTGGTGAAATCTTACTTGTTTGACTTTTAAATACTAGTTAGATGATGGTGTTTAAGATACTATTCATATTCTGATATACCACATCGAGTTGAATATGTTGAAATCCTGTCCCCAATGAATGATTTTGGGATGAAATAAAGCGAGGAATGACTGAGGAATAAGTGGTTATGAAGCCAGTAATAAATCGCTACCACAACACATTTCATTAAAATCCTATTCGAAAACAATGCTTTCTAATTGTCTAAAAAATTTCTTTTCATTTGCCTTTGCTGATTTGAATGGATATAAAATGTTAGAAGATTTCTATCCGAAAAGCTCTCATTTTTCAAATTAAACCGAGTTTAAGATAGTAAGAAGACAGAGAATTACATCCGGATAATTGAAAATTACTAATTTTTGTTAGAAATAGTATTTTACTTACTGGGTAATTAAGAACAGTGGTGGTGATTAAATTATTATTTGTTATTTTATCCGGAATATATTTATTCTTTTCATTACCTTTTCATGGATATTTTTACGTCCTTATAAATATTTCTCTGAAATTTTCAATCTAAATTATTTTAAGTTTTTGAAAAAGTTAACTCATATTTTTTTAATGAAAAATTTCGATGATGAAATAGTTCCTATGTTTGTATGAATTTGATTGTTAAACTTTTTTTGTCAGAATAGAAAATAATATTCACAGAAAATTTAGTTTGAAATTTTAGAAAATCTGGTAGAAATAAATTTTCTCATTAAAATTTGACTGAGTAAATTATGCGACTTCATCAGCGATTATGTATGAATTTAATTTTTAAAACTATATTTAAATTAACTATATTTAATTAACTATATTAAATTAAACTATATTTAAATTAAAAAATAAATTATATTAATTATAATTATATTAGAAATTAGGTTTTTGTATTAAAAAATTTATTTGAAAAAAAATGTGATAATATGATAGCCATTTAAATGCGAACTATGATTATATTGAAGATTTTTAAAGGCAATATTTAATCCATTGTTAAAATTCTATGAAACTTGGCGAGTTCATATTCCCATACCAAGAAATGAAATTATCTTTATAATAGGTAACATCTTTATGAAAATCCCTTTGCCCGATTTGTATACTAGGTCTGATAAACTTTTATTATTAAGAAATTTTAAATAAGAGATGTTCTCTAAAATAAATACAAATACTTAAAAACATTTTTCAACTAATTTTCGCAGCATCCCTACTCTTTAAGTTTACATATAGTTCATATCAATGGAAATGTAAAGGAATACGGAAAAAAGACTTTTCGTAAATAGCTATCTATTATAATACCTTAGCTATAGTTCCTACTTTATCGCCACGATAAAGTCTTAAGCTAAAAGAAGGGGGAAAAAATCCAAACTAAGTAAATGCATAGGAAAACCTCACTTATGTTTAATAATTGTTAAAAGGCATGTTTTAAAGATAGATGTCGCAGATTTATGAAAAGTTAAGAGTCGACCAACCGTCTCTCCTAAAATTTGGGAAGACGGCTAATGCCGCTGAAGAACGTCATCGTTTTTTAATCTGGTCCAGTTATATTTTTAAAACCATTTTATTCTGAAAAAACAATAATGGAAAAAGGGACAGTTTTGGCCTATTTAAGGCTGGTAATTGTCCATTTAGGGTTAATAATTATTCTATTCAAAGTACTTAATAGTTATTCCAATTATTCGTTGTAAAATAATCCAATTTAAGGATAAAAGCATTCAAGACATCATAGATCTAAGTTAAGGCAATTGCCGACCGAACTTCTCTTTTAATGCATTGGAAGAAAATGTTTTATCGATGGCTTGCATCGTTGCGGGAGCCAACATTTTTAATTCATGCATTTTTTTAAACTGAAAAACGTTAAGTGAAAACAGGAGACAAAAAGTAATAGCTTTATGTAGAGTTTACATAGGTGTTATGAAGAGGAAATAAGGCTCATGTTTCAATTGGAAATGAATAAGTTTTTCTATAGCGCCTTTCTTGTAAATAAATTAAGCAGGCTCATTCGTCGTCTATATTTTGTAAAGAATATTTTATGTCCTGAAGGAGAAAAATTTTCGAGTGATAAAGAGGCCTTTTACAACTAGCAAATGCACTATTCGTCCAGAAGTAAAAAGATTAAAAGAAATAGAAGTATATCATCTCAAATCATGGCATAACACAAATCTTAAAATCTAATGAGGAAAAAAAAATTTAATGAAATTTTTTTAGATGAAAAGAAAAATTTTATATGCATTGAAAAAATAGTAGTCCAGCAATCTGGAGTAAAGTTTTGAAAAGGCCATAATAATTTACTACATAGTAAATATTAAGAAAAAAATTAAGAATGGATGGACAACACTTATTAATGAATAATAAATATCATATCAAATAAAGAGATTTCTAATATTTTTAGAGGATGCTCATTGCTACAAAATATGCATCATACTATCAAGAAATTGAAGAGAAATAGCATCTTAACGAATTATCTGAATTCTTTTCTTTTAAATATCTTGGATGTGATTTATATATTAAAGAGTTGATGGGTTTCAATTTGTTTATATGATTTATTATTATAAGCATGTTACTTGAGATATATTCTTATGCTTGTTATTGTAATTTGTTTATTATATTTTTACACTGATTTTTGATATTTTTGCTCAAAATTGCAAATTTTTGAATAACATTAATATTTTTATATTTCTAATTTTTTGCTCAAGAAAATTAAAATGTTATGTATTACTGTTTTGGTGATATTATTTAAGCCACTTTGTACAACTATTTGTTCATTTAACTTTGACAAATTACGAGCCAGAAACTAATATAAAATTTCCTGCACTTATACAGTTATATTCTTGTATATCTTTTACTCATATTTATAGAATTATAGAAACTCTAAGGCATTTAATAGTTATTATGCGTATAATATTTTTCTGTGCGCAAATGAAAAGTATTCTTCTTCCAAACAAGGTTTTGTGTTAATCTGCCAAATTACTGTAGAAACAATTCATTATGACTGAACTGTTTATATATTTTTCTTGTTTTGTAGTAATTTATTCAGTTATCTTAAATATCTCTTCGCCATGTATTAAGACTTATTTTACGCGCTTGTTCTATCTGAATTCCACTTAGTACATTTTAATCGATATCTTTAACTAAATATATCATTGACAAAAGATATCGTAGACTTTAACGAAATTATTCATTGACTTGGGTAAGGAAATGAAAATTAACATCAGATAAAAGACGTCTACTGCGTATAGATAAGAACATTTTTTTCCTTAAAAAATATGGATATTCAAGTCATTTATCTTTTTAATTTTATTTTGCAAACCTCATAACACGCGGTTATCAAAAATTATTCCTAAAAAAAAGCAATTCCTCTAATTCTTCATATTTCTCTTTTCTGAATCATATTTTGTTTTATCTTGTGGTTAAGCGGATCAGATAAATGGTGTGGTTTAGGAGAGGGAAGGTAGATGAAAGAATGAAAAAGAAAAGAAAAGAAAGGCGATTACTGTGTAATGGGTAAAGAATTTTTTTTTTCAGAAAAAATATAAACAGATAGTGTCCTAAAACATTCTTAAAGAGAGCCATTGTTCTCTGTAACTGTCTTCGAGAGTGTTGCCTTCAAAGCAGTCTGTTCTGATTTCACATACTCCATGTGTGTTTATATTGAAAAAAAAAGAAAGAAAGAAAGAAAGAAAGAAAAAAATTGTACTAACTACTTCTGCCACTAACTAAATACTTTCATAAGATCCTAGAGTGGCTTAGTTAAGGATTCACCTTTCAGAAATTTATTTAATTCTTCATTTGAAGTAAAAGCTAACTCATTGCTGTTCAGCATTTCCTTGTTTTGAATTAACGTGAATTGGACCCAATTCATAGGCATGAATTTTCAATAATATAGAAAATGTCTTTTATTTTTATGCATATTTACGTTTATATAAATATATACTTTTTTTAATATTATCTTCTCTTTCCTGTTTTAGTGCGTTATATAAATGTTAGGTCATGAATATCCAAATTTATTTCTAAAAACAAAAGGAGAAGTATATAGTTATTAATGTAACTTTTGATGTATGATTTATTATTTTTCTTTCATAACGGGAATGAAAAAGGAAAACTCATTTCAACTCTGTTTGTGATTATATTGTCGAAGCTCTATCAAAGTTCAAATTTATATAAACAAAATATTTAAATATTGTAGTTGCGAGTTTATAATATTTTTATTTGATGTTATTGTTTTTACGGTTAAGTAAAAAAATTAAAAAATAAGTCTCCATTCTATAAATTTTATTCCATGATTAAAAGAGGTTACGTAAGAGAATAAGAGAGATTTGAAATTGGGATGCTGGTTCAGAAATCGTCCCTTTCATCTGATTATATTTTACAATTTCGTGGTATTTTTCCAGTAGTCTTCATGTTCTTTTATTTTTAAGGAAATTTTGATCATTGTTTTGGTGCACTGAATTGTTCCCTTCACCTTCTAAAGAAAAACAAAAATGTTTTCAGGTTTTAAAAATTCTGTCTTTTATACTATGGGTAATTTTGAAATAAAAGAATCTAATAAAAGTCCAGAACAATATGATAAACATCCAATATCTCTTCAAAAATAAATGAATGAATGAAGTTTTCCTTTTAGAAAGTTCCTAAATGCGAAAAGGTAAGCAAAGTATTCACTTCAGTTTCATATTGTAAACTTTATAAGGATATATAATGTAACAACTTGCCCACACTTGGAGTTGAACCTTCGATCTCTTTTCACTACCTTTCACAATTCTTGGGGGCTGGGGATAGAAAATACTATGCGTCTACAAATTATTTTTAAAGCGAATGGAAAAAATGAACTTTATTCTTGCTTTTTGTGACATACTAAATTTAGTCATGGTGTCACTATAGTCATGCAGTTACTATAGTCAAATTGATTATAATAGAAAATATTTTGGAGATTTTTATGAAATATTATAAGAAAGATTCTAAGGAGCTTTCTTAATTCACAAGTAGCCCTCAAATTCTTTTAAAAGCTGATATACAAAATATATCAAATAAACAGTTGTGTGCCAATGGTCATAAAATTGCTTCTTCTGAATGTGTTCTAAATAATTAGATGTGATTTTAAATCAAACAAAAATAACTTAGTTTGGAGTAGGTGACTGAGGATTAGAGATGCCTATCCCTTGAAACAATAAATTTACAATTTGTTAAGGAGTCCTTCAAGAGATTTCTAAATATTTATTTTAATATAGTAAAGAAATTTTGTTTTACAGACATTTGAAAATGATACATATTCTGGGAGGTAGTTTTTCGATAGCATGGCTAATAGATTCATTTGATCTTAAAGCAGTGGACAAACATTATCTTCATTGATAAACAAGGTAACGAATCAAGTTTATTGCCTTTTTTCTTAAGGAAGCATGTTTCAAAGAAAATATACAGATTAGATTTTGAAATATTGAATAAAAATTATCTCCGAAGACAGAAATACCAAAGTCAAGCTTAGCAAATGAAAACTAAACACGCTTTTGCACAAGTTTGAATCAAAACAATTCTCAGACATTCTTAGCAAGTTCACGGACAATAGAAAATTTTATGAGCTGTAAAAATAGATAAATCAATTATTCTTATATTGAGTTGAATTGAAAAATTGAATGCTATGGCATTCAGGTAATTTGAAAGTTTTTATTTATGAAAATGAATATAATAGTATTTATTCCATTCATAAAAAGGGATGCTATAGCATTCATATAATTTCGTATCACTGGAAATGAATGATATGGTATTTAAGCCAACTACGCGTTAAAATTAAAATGTTTTGTTCAAACATAAGTATTGTTTATCTTTTATTTTTGGCGTTTCCTTTTCAGTATTTTGGAATGATTCTTAAAGGATTTGGAATAAAAACTGTTATTCTAAAATCTATTTTATTGCCATTTATACTCTGCATTCAATCATTTTAAACAAATTTCATTCAAACTAAATCCACATAAGTTTAAGTGTATTATGAAATGTCAGCATAAAATATTGAATTCTTGGTGTAGAATTAAATAGTGCTCAATGAAGCTTTAAAATATATGTTAATAAAGCATAAAAGTATGTAACATGCAAAATAAAGTAAAAAAAATTTAGACTTATACAGCTCACAAAAAGCAAACCCTTAAAAAAATATCAAAGCTGACCCTTCCGTTGAAAGGTTGTGATTTAATTCTTACAACAATGAAAATGTGTTTTTAATTTCTTATTTGAAAGAAACGTTACTATAATTATCAAAGAAAATGAAAAGAAAGCATCTTTTTGTATTTGTTGTAGATACTGAGTTTCATGAAATACTCAAATCAATAATCAATAAAATCAATTTGCATTTTTTCAAACTACTTTTTGCTTTTAAATAAATAAATAATAAAAAAACTGTTTTGTTTAATTTGACCGAAAGCACTTGTTTATGAAGAGCACTTATAAATATATTCTATTGCATATTAAGAAGAAGAGTAGCATATTCCTACCTTGTGCATTACCGGCATGTAGCGACATCGCAGCAGCCCATTGGTTAGGTGTGCCTGAGGGTGGTCCTAGAGTCCGTTGTCCAGCCACGTGCGTCCTAGTAGTCCACACGCCTGACATGGGATGAGGGAGTCTAGAATGATGCGGACTGAGGTAACCAGGATGAGATGCGTGGACGTCTAAGATCCTGTCCATCAGGTACAGTTCAGAACCGGAGATGGTAACAGGCATCATCGCTTCACTTCCATCTTGGGATTTGAGATTAGTCTCTGGATGGGACTGAAAATGTGAAGGATCTGACAAGGATCCGATATAAAGTTCCGTCGGACTCCACAAAGTTGGCCTGGGAGAGTTGGATTTGGTTCCTGCCAGCAAAGATGCCACGGAAAAGTTAGATATAAGCTCAGGGGTCTCTCTTTTACCGGTCTCCGGTATATCTGTTTTAGATTCCTTCATTTGGGGAGTCTTCAGATTGACAGCTTTCAGTAATTTTGGCATTTCCGACTTACTGTCGTCACTCAGAATCGAACTTCGAGAGCTCTCGGCATTTGTTTCGGATTCCATATTAAATGTATTGTTCGTTCGATGGTTCGTTTTTCAGTGCAGTAGCATGGTATCACAATTTTTCGACCTCAAACAAAATGGGAATCTTTTTCACTTCAATAATGCTATCATTTTCCAATGCGTTGTCAGATGCACACTTTTATTTACCATTTACTCTCAATTTGAGAAAAGCAGTCGTTAAAAGCGGATTCAGTGCTCCAGTTGATACTGCGAGTTTCAGATGTCAGTTGATAAGGCAGAGTTTCGAAGAAACTAAATGATTAGGGAAAGCTCCGATGAGCGCCCTGTCAGCAGACACGAGTTCCGCTTCTGAACGACTCCGACTGCTCACTTGAGATTCCCCTTCCGAGAACTCGCTGCCCATCGGTAGGTCGCTCTTTGCAAATGATCTCTAATTAATTGGGGAGGCGAGTATCCGCCCTGCGCAGGCTGGGGCATCCTGCTATGAAACCAGTTCGGTACCGCCTTCGAAAAGGCGTGGTTTCGCTGTATAATGCCGCCTTCCATTGGGCGAATGTCAGCCACCGTTGACATCATCATTTCCGCCCCCTTCCCCTGCTCACTGAGCTACTCTCTCATGGAAAAATCCCTAATAGAACTGAGGCACTTTCCGAAGTTGTTTATTGGGTGATTGAATTCAATGCTTGAGATAAGATGCTATCTCCTTTATTTATGATTATGTTTTGTTAGATCCCCCATTTCCGTTTAACTTTTTAGGAAAGAGGAGGAATAGATTGTTTTCGATTGTTCTGGGTATTTTATAAACTCCCCTCCCCCTGAACAAGTGTTTCGAATTTTTCTTTTCTTTTTCATAACAATATGATAGTGATTGATATGATAAGTTGATTTTCCTATCTATGATTACAAAATCTAATTATACTTTCGACTTAAAGTTGGTAAGCATTTTCGAGCTTTAACAAATAATAAAGTTACAGATGGATGCAAATTGCAGCATCGACAGGAAAATGCCACCCCTCCCCCCCAAAAAAAGATCGATTTAAAGAAAACGAAGGTCGAGAAAAATCGCTAAATAATAATTATAAGGATTCTTGCAATTTTATTTATACCGAATCCATTTCCATGATAAAGTCGTGCTCAATAGTAAATTTTTTCAATTATAAAAAACAATCGTTGAGTTTGTATCTGGAGGAATCTCAAGAAATAGATTATTTTTTATTTTATTTATTAATTTATAATTATTAAGATTTACTTTGATTAGTATAACTCAAGAAATAGATTATTTTTTATTTTATTTATTAATTTATAATTATTAAGATTTACTTTGATTAGTATAACTAGAATGTGTTGTTAAATTCAATAATTTCTCTTTGTAATATTTAAGTATGCTTTTTTGAAAAATAAGTGAAATTAGAGAATTAGTTCGAATATCTAATGAAATGCGAGCTCGCTATATTGAAAGTCCCAAAAACTCGCAAAAGAAGCTTTTTCTTATCAAAAATAGTCTCTAAAGGGGAAGGGGGAGTTCAGTTTTTTCAAACACAATTTTTTCAACAATTCTAAAACCTTTTCAATAAATATAAATACGGATTTTTTTAAAAAAACATCGTTTAGCTATTACCCGATATTCGGAAAATATGTAAGAGTATGCAATTAATTGTTTTTATTAAATTGAAAAGGTGTACTATACTAATTGAGGGTATTCCATTAATGTTTCATTACATATGCAGTTTCTTGCAAAGCCTGTCACACTCATATTGAATTCAGAGCTTCTTAAAAGTTACAAGTAAATATGCGCTTGGAATATGTGTGTGTCCTTGGTTTCAAAATTTCTTTTCTTAATAGAACATACAAAAAAAATCATTAATAAATATACTTAATTAATTAATAAAATAAATGAACGTAATACAACTTTATATGTAAAAGCATTCAATTCTCTCTGATAAATTTCGAAGAAGCTCGTGAAGACTTTGTTCAAGGCAAAAATTATTCATTTTCATACATTTACTTTTAATGGATAAACTTCTCTTAAAATTTAAAAATTCATTGATAGACATACGAATAAAAATTCCCTTTTACTCTTAAAGTATATTTAAAATAAATGAAGAATGTGACTTGCTACAAAACTTTAACTATATACTAAACAGATTTATTTTTCAAATCTGTATAAATAAACATACAGAAGAAAAAGAGTCTTACAAAATTAATTTAAAGTATAAATTTTTACTTTAGATGGATTGCTTAAAAACATCTGAAATGCTAAAGAAATTTTTTAGCTGCAAAATTTTTCTTATTTCAAGTAATAAATTGTTCATAATAATAAGTTATTTCAAATAATACATTTTTCATAATAATAAGCAATCAAATTATAAACTAAATTTAAATTTAATATTCAAAAATTCAAAAGACACTATACATCAATGTGCTGCGTAGTATTTTTGTAAACAGTGCATTTTTTCTGAAGCATTCATAGTAACTTCATATATATGCTTCAAAACATTCATTTACGTATCAAAAAGAAAGTTTAAATAATTTAGATCTTTTTGAATGATATATTGGAATTGTATAAATATTGATTTTCAACATCCTGTCATAAACTTAAGTTTATTTTATCTGAAATATGGTATGCAATTTTTTTTAATTCCCTGAAGAAATGTTGGAAGGGATCCACCATAAAAATGAGAATTAGAATGCGTAAAATTAAAAAAAAAATAGAACTGTCTTTAAAAAAATAAAAGAAATAGAAAAAGAAAGAAAGATTGTTTTAGTAGTTACTGAATACCTACATTTGCATCGTAATTTTTACCATTCGCTACCTTCATGATCGTATATGGAGCGATTATTTTCATTCTTTTGTAAATAATGTTAAAATGAATTCTTTTTTTATAAGTAAAACTAATGTTTAATAACAATTTTCTAAGCTTAAAAATGTCTTGTAGGCCTATTTTATCCTTTAAATACGATCTGCTAGAGGATCGAGGTCATACATTAGTTAGATCCTTTTCTGTTCACTACATCATTTCTGAAAACTCACTACGTCATTTTCATAATAAAACTTTTCAATCAAAAACAAACATAATAAAAAAAACTATTCAAATTGTTGTGACTTTTAATAAGCTGAAGCTTAGATAGCTGAGAAGTACGAAGTAGTAATCGTAAAATTTGAGAGTGAAAATGGTGCAATTTCAAGAGAAAGCTGAGATAATTAATTTTGTTTCATATCGTTATTGTAGGTAATTGGTCAAGTGCTTACTTGTAATGGTCGTTATTTTTTTATGAAAGAAAGCAAAAAGATTAAATGAGATATCTTGAAAACGTTTTTGTTGCTTCTTTCAGTTTTGAAAATGATTCTTATCTTATTTTTATATTTTATGTAGCACTTTCGATACTTTTGTAAATATAAATTGAATTATTGAACATATTTATGAAATATTTCATTTTAAAAAGAGCTAATGGTTTAATATTGTCTATAACACATTTTTGAAACTGTTATGTGAGAATATAATATATGCACAGATTCTCTTGATATTCTTTATTTTAATAATATTTTGGGTTCATTGAATATTTGATAGAATTTCAAATTTTACATTCATCAAATAAGTTTTTATTTTATCTATTAATTATCTATATATCTTTTCTTATATATCATAAATTAACTTAATTTTATGATATTAAAGAAAAACTAACATTGAAAATGATGCAGGATAAGGTGTAAATAACAGAATAAAATAAAACTGATGAAAAATCATTAATTATTGAATTTTGATGCCTAGATCGATAGAAAATTTTTCGTATGTATAATCTTAAATTTAAACACTGATTAAGTAATGAAACTTCAGGGCACATTTGTTTGTTATTCTGCAATCTAAATGTTATATTCCTTTGGTTTATAGTACGTTCCATTATATTTTGATCACAGTGAGATTTCGGAATGCATTTTTAGCAAATAACAGGTATTTGAGTGTATTACATCTGGGGCCTTAATTGACTTTTTTTTATGTTCAAGTAAATCATTGAGGTCTATCATTTAAAATTAAAAATCAGCTTTGAGTCTCATTAGAGAGATTCCAGAGTGTGCGTGAAATGTTCGAATTTTTCATTTTTTATGCCAATCTCGACATTCAAACATCTCTTGATTACCATTTTTTTAACTTAACTGCACATTTCATCCAGTTTATTGACGGTTTGGGAAGAGGCAAGATGATCATGCCTCGTAATTGGTTAATTAAAGGATGGAATTCGTATTAGCTTTTTCTTTACTTCCTTCTGGGCATGACAACCCACAGTATTCTATTATGGGGAAAAGTTTCGAAAATCTTTCAGAAAAAAATGTTGCACAAGAATTCGCTTCAATAGAGAATTTCACTTTTTAATTAAGAAATAGAATCTTTTTAAGGCGAGAGGGTGTGGCTATGATAAATAAGAAAAAAAAATTATTATTTTTGATATTTTTTCGAGCAGTGTAGCATTCATTTTTTTAAGTGTGGAAAAAAGAAAAGATTCACAAATGTAAGTGTTAGATTTAATACGTTCTTTTATATTGTTAGACCATAAATTAATTCCGCAGAAATTTCGACATAAAATGTCATTTGAAATCGATTTTTTCTAGTGCAAATTAAAAAAAGAAATGCGTATAAAGGCAAAGCATTCTGCATTGGCTTAATGATAGGGTTGAAACGATAGGGGGATATAGATGCCCTGGCCCCAGTCTCAGGCGGAGCGATGAACACAAAAGATTTATGCAGTGCTGTTTTTTAAACCAAACCAGGATAAACAGGGCTGTAGCAAGGCCCTGGCGACAGTTACATTTGGCATGATACTAATGACTGGGAGGGGACAATACAATTTGCTCTGAGTTCCAATTAAAAAAATTGGAAAGGAAAAATTTCACATCTTACAGATGTATGAATTCTATTTTGAAAACGATATATAAATTCTGTACATCATTCTATACATTCTGAACAACAGTGGAATTCAACAGAATATTTTATTCGCATATATAATATTAATAAAGAATATATATTAAATATTCAAGAAGAGTATATTATTACATATTCAATAGAATATTTTATTAGCGGAATATCTGCATTCATCAGTGGAAATGCCTCCATTTAAAGAATTGTGATAAACACAGAATGCTAGACTATAATGTGAATTAAAAGCTATGTCTGTTTTTGGCGTTTTCCCATGATGACTCCCGAAATGTTATTGTATAAAATGATTTTTATGCCATTTATATTTTTTTAAACTCTTCTTTTTAATCAGTTGAGCTGTCCAATTTTTTCTCAGATCTTAAGAAACTTCGAAAATATATATATATATATTTTGTATAATTTTCACCAATGTTTTTATCGTTACAATGAAATTAAATCTGTTTTAAATGTTTCTTAAAATTATTAAACCCTTGATTTTCTTTCTTTATTGAAAGTTGAGGGAAATTTTTTCCCTTATTATCTCTCCAGTGTGCATGAGAAATAAGAAAATAAAGTCATAGTACAGCGAAATATAAGATCTCAATTAGAAAATATATTACCCAGACGATTACATTTTTAATTGCACTAGGAAGTCATAGAATTTGACTGCTTTAGGAAGGTCCATGAATATAATAAATAGAACAGGTATAAGGTTATTAAAACAACATGTAGTCAATGTTTATCACAATTTGATGCTTAAAATACTTTCACGAGGAAATCAAGAATATTAAGTCATGCATAAGATGAAAATCATGAATTCATTTGAAATGATAGGTAAATAAAATTCCTGAAACAACAGACAGTATCCAATGACGGTTAGAATTACATATACATAAAATATCTTAAAAAGGAAATTTAAAAGTATAGTGTCCAAATATCAATTTAAAACAAATGCTTTATTACCACTATAGATGAAAACCTAATTTGCGGGACATACTAGTATGGCTGCCAATGTTTTTTCCTACTTTAGTTTTAAAAATAAAAAATAAAATGGGATAGCTGTTAGTTGAAAGCAAGGTTTTGTGAGTGAATAGTGGCTTTGCGTTTTAGTTAAGAAAATTATATTTCTTATATCTCATTTTCATTCTTTTTGATGCCTCTCTCCTTCTTTGTAATGGTGACGTGGCATTTGAAGACCTAAAATGCACCATCTACTTCATTGATGAAAAAGTTATATCACCTTTACTTTGGATGCAGAATTGATCATCTGGAGAAGTCCTGGGCACTACATGTTGTAATGAATGTTCAGGGAAAATGTGGTTGTAAGGCGAAAAGAAAATGGCAATGTCATTTGTTCTTTTTTAGATTTAGAACAAAGCAATCACGTTATTATTACCACATCTATAAGGCCTATCATCTGCTTGGAGGAACTACGAGGGGGGGGGGAGATAAATAAGGCAGTATTCGAATATATCCTTTACATTGCAACGTAGTCCAAAATTTCAAGCATTTCCTTTTCCGGAAGCTCCATGTTAATTTTAAACTGATCCAGAAGAAGTAAAAATAATAATAATAATAATAATTTTTATAAAGTTTTTTACATCTAGTTGTGAATATAATAATGATACTATATTATACTAAGTATGATGTATCAAGGATGGCTGAATAATTTTGCTAGACACCTTGAAGTGTCCACGACTAAGATAGACTTACTTTCATCTAGTTCTTTAACTGCTTAACTGTTTTGCCCGTATGTCAACCGTGCATCGATTTATCGAATTTTTATCGCTGTAAACAAAAAATAAACCATTCATAACGATTATAATTCAATATTAAAATTACTTCGAATACATAGATGAGTCAACTATTCAATGGATTTCCATTTGAATCAAAATAAGAAAATTTTCCCAAAATAGAAAGTGACATCTTATTAGATAGCAAAGAAAATGAAACAGTTAAGTGGTTAAGGATGCATATTTTGATCGCATGTTCCAGCAAGACCAAAAGAAATTTGAAATGTTTTTCGAGCTATGACGAGTGTCAAAGGCGATTTTTTTTTAATGTGACGACAAATGATAATAAAAAATTAATGTTGTTTGCTTACAAAAAACTTAGTTCCACTGTGTCTCCAAATATGCATTTCTTGCGATGACATTTGGATTTCGCACCTCAGAATTGCAGCAAGGTTAATTATAAGCATGATGAACATTTTCACCAGGATATAGTGAAAATCGATTGCAGAGAAGCTGGTCAACTACAATGCTGCAGATTATTGTCGGGAAATTTTTAGTAGTAACTCAGAAAAAATGCATAAACGGTAAGCCAAACACTTCAGTAATATGGAATAAATAAGTACAGTCGCGGACATAGAAAAACGGATCCATCTTTATTCTGGTATCGTTCGTTGTACAACCATAAAAAAAGGTGTCATTGCAAAGAAATTAATTATCTCATAAGGGACCGTTATTTCATAAGGAATTAAATAAAAAGCTCTTAAGGATCCGTTTCATAAGGGTCAGTTCTAAAGGGGCCTAATAAGAACACACTTCAAAATTTTCAATCGCAATACAAATGTTTCTCATCAAATTTCAAAACTATATCAGAATTTCTTCCCGAAAACCACATTTCATTAGTCTAAGTCCATTTGTTTCGAAATCATTACCAACAAAATTTTTATCTTTTAAAGTTAAAATTTTTTTTAGTCTTTTATCCATATCTTAAAAAATTATATAATTATTGATCTGAATTCTTTTTACTATGAAAATAAGGTATTCTACACATTTAGCATACATATTTATCATTAAGAAATAATTTTTAATATGTGAAAAAAATTTGGAAATTAGAATTTCAAATTTAAATATTATTATGTAGCAGCACACTTAAATTTGGGTATAAATCAAAGCACGTCGCCATTTTATGGAGCACGTACAGTTTCAGCTCATTTCCACGAGTGGTTTTACCCTTACATTGTTTTCTCAATTACCTCCAAAATGAGGCATTTTGGCATCAGAAATTTCAAAATATTGGCAACATTTTTTATGTGGCTATCAAATGCTACTTATCATGAATTTCTTGAATCAAATATCATGTTCCACGTTGTTGTAATGTAAGAGAATATATATAAAAAAAATTCCACTGCAGCAAAAAATGTGAAATCAAATAAAAAAAACCGATTTATATTGACATAATATTTTATATTTTGTGGCAAACTATAATTTTTGCTCGTCGGCTTAGTGCGATTGTAACTGTTCAGTTTTACTACCATAATGACTAAATTATTTCTCTTAATAATTAATGCATAACGAACTCCATATTTTGCAACGAGAAAAGGGCAATTTTCTTTAAATTTATTGATGTTTATTTTTTGTGCTTAATATTGTATATAACCATAAATGGAATAAAGAAAGTACTTGCATCTAAACATTATTTGATAATGCATTTAATATTTATTTTTTTGATAACAGATTTATCTTTCATTTATTTCCTACACATGCGAAAACGAAGAATTTCAAATGATTCGCGAAATATTGATTAATATTTTAATTTTCTACTTTCTTGTTAGTATAAAATTAGATTTTTTTTACTTAATATTTAAACGAAGGACGTAAATGTATCAAATAAAATTATAAA
This sequence comes from Argiope aurantia, assembly GCA_026543865.1. Lineage (NCBI taxonomy): Eukaryota > Metazoa > Arthropoda > Arachnida > Araneae > Araneidae > Argiope > Argiope aurantia. The sequence goes on along the minus strand of JAPMOR010033138.1, from coordinate 88,722 downwards.
AGAATAAAGGTCAATTTACTCGGATGTCGAAATGAATAAACTTCTTCGAAAGTAAGGTTTTGTAACAATTTCTCTTGATAATCAGAAATATTTTTAAAAAAAGTTGTAATGAAATTCATTTTTAAGTTATTACTTTTTTTAGATAATTGCAAAAAACACAAAAAATTATAAGTAAATTTTTTATAAAATATTTGTGGCAATTCTTTGTTTGATCTCCGTTATATGAACAATCGCGATTTGTCAATTAATTCTGTTTAAGGTCATTAAAATGCTATTCTTACATCTATTTTTATAATATATTAAAATATTTTTAAACTTTTGGAGAACGAATGCAAAAATTAAACATATATCTACTATCAAACTTTTAGGTATGATTTTGTTGTTTTTGATAAATTATATTTAAATTTATTATTACGATTTATTTTTTTAAATTTTATTTCTACATTTAATATATTTGACTGATAACTGCCAATTTCATTCATTTCTATTTGTTGCACTTGATGAAAAAAAATTTTCTAATATGAATTTGCGATAGTTAAGCTGGATACTTCTTAAAGACAACCTATGGAAAAATTATTTTCACTATTACATAGATTATACTCATTTCGATAATTGTATCGATCATAATTATTCTTATAATTATAACGGCTTTCAGATTTTTATTCATATCAGAAGTAGCAGAATATATGCAACAATAATGGAAATTAAAGATATATAGAACAAGACATCAACTAAAGGCATATATCCTATATACGTGTCTTCACATAATGAAATCTTTCGCAATCAAAAAGTATTTGTATAGAGCACTAAGTGATCTATAAAACATAGCAGAAAACTGATTTACAATGAATGAAATGCTTTACTTTTTTATAAGATCGTAAAATAATGTTGCGTATCATCCTATGCCTTTTGTGCGTAGCAAGCAATAGTATATACTGATAGAGAAATGCAAGAATAAAGACGTATTGAATAAAAATCAGTTAATAATTTTTTTTTCTTTCTCTGTCGGTAAGTTATTATTTTTAACCCTAAATTTAATATTTCTTTTAAACATTAAAAATATATTGAATTTTATGTATTTCACTCATACAACAAAACTTTTCATTTTGTATTGGAGATGTCAGATGCAATTCATTGTTTTCAGTGATTTTGAATATTTCTTTGTGGAAACTTCTCCCCAAAATTTTCAATGCATTTATTTCGTCTTTTATGAAGTAGCAATCGATTTTGACATGCAGATTGTAACTTTACAGATGTTTTAAAAGTGCCACAAATATAAACATAAAAAAATGCTATTACCAACATCCAGAAAATATCTAAATCGTACACAACTAAGCATGGAAACAAGCCCCTCAAAATAATATTAAAATATTTTCCAATGTAATCATGGCATATTAAACAAAATTTGTATTTTGAGTAATTTTTCCAAAGAAAGAATCTAATCGTGGCATGGAAATTTCAAATACGATAGGAAATTTTAAAGTTTGTTCAATTTTATATATTTAGACAATCCTCTACAAACATTTTGACAACAACTTTTAGTATACGTTTCTAGCTTTAAGATGGTATTTTTAATTTTCATATAGAGTGGTTGACAGAAGAATAAAGTAGGGTGACTCCTTTTCCCCCGCTATTGTACATGTGTTTGCTTTCACATTGCTTCATGTTACAAATATCTTGGGAATGGGAACCAATTTAAAATTTTCATTTTCTTATTTGTGCTTAGTAATAACAATTTTATTTTCCGAGAAAAAAATGTCAGTAAAATTTGTCGTGTCGTGCGATTTTTCGTTTTTTAATTTTCTAATTTCTGAATAATACGAATAATCTAACAAATCAAATCAAGTCGATAATCTCTAATGACAATCAAGTCGATAATTCCTAATGAGAATCAAGTCGATAATCTCTAATGACAATCAAGTCGATAATTCCTAATGAGAATCAAGTCGATAATCCCTTATTCATCAATGAATGAAGAAGGTGTGAAGACCGTTGTTTACAATTGGGCCTGATTTTATGAGAAATCTTTCGTGTGTGATAAAAACAAATCAACAATATTTATTTGGGCACAATCTGGCATTTGGAAGTGGAAATGTGATTATTTCCATCATACGACGAAGTCTAATGCAAAATTTGCCATATTGTAAAAATACATTAAAGAGAAAATTCCTGATATTTTATATTTAATATTCATAAAGAGTATTTGAATTTACACATTATTCCTGTCGTTCAGTTTAATTTTGCGTTATATTAGCAATCATTCTTTTTTAAAAACGAAACAAATGCAAGAACAGATTTTCTTTCCTCACATGGATTAATTTACATTTGTATGCTGACTAATTACACAAGTCTATAAATTTTTCAGTTTGAATTTAAAATTCAATTTGCAATTTTTAAAAATAAATATATATTCCGTTCAAAAATTATTACTGGAAAAATAAGAGTATTAACTGTATTATTTTTGCAAAATTTAAGCGTTAAAAACAAATTTTTATTTTATTTATGTATTTGCTGAGAACTTGAACTTTATGTAAAAAGTTTAGTTGGATTAACGTATATTTTATTATAACGTATAACGTATTATAAGACACACGAGAGATGTTTTAGGAGTGATTTCATTATTTCGAACTGAGATCATATGACTAGGAAAATCTCACCAGATATAGAATTCGTAGATCTTCACTAAAATCAGATCTTTGTGAGTTGAGACCAACTTTTTCTAGAGAAGAAAAAGAAACTGTTTGTATTTTCATTCGTCAACCATGAATCATGGCTTGGACGAATAATCTTTCAAAGATTTCAGACACTTTTTCGGAACCAAATACCCTATCGTCTCCAGTGGAATTAAAGTTTTTATACAACAGGAAAATCAAGGAGTTTGTGCAGGTCTGTAAAGAAAAAAAATAAATAAAAGAATCTAGTAAATGGTTCCTATAAACACAAATAGGTCAGAAAATGTTGTTTCCAAAAAAGGTATTAATAAAAAATTTCTAGAACAATTTCCTCTTAGCTTCATAATTTTAGAATCTGAAAATCAATGATGCTGAAACAAGGTAAAATGGAAATTTTTAAAATATTTTATTAAGAAAGGATTTAATTTAGTTTCTAACTTTTTAGGGAACTAATTTCAATAGTCTTAAGTTTTTAAAACAATCTTTAACCATATTTTATTGCAAGAAATTTACTTGAAAGGTCAATCCTTTTGTAAAAAATACTTTATAATAAAGGCATAATATATATTTTAGAATAGAAATTGGAGATATAGAAAAATAATAACCACACGTTACCTCCCCATACACTGAAGAGCTAAAACATTTTTCAAAGTATGAAGTAAAGTAAAGTAAGTTTCAAAGAAAGTTCCTATGACCAATCGTACCTTCCACCTCTTGTGTCTAAATTAACAATAGGAGAACATTTTTTTAAAATTTGTATATTTAATACATAGATTAAATTATTTTATTGCTGTTGAAAAGAAACATTTACTGTGGTAATTAAAATATTTTTTTCTGATTTCATCATTAAAAAAATAAGTATAACAAAAATCTTTTTTGATACTATTAAAAATGATTTTAGTGATCGATATTCAGACTAATAATTTTATTTTGTGCAAACTTTGTTTTTTTCCCCTAGTAAAAAAAAAGAATTATAGGTATTTAAACTTAAACTATACCAAGTTGTACCTTTAGCCACTGCAGTAGATTGTACCTTTGACCTGGTCAAAGATACAACACTTCCTATTTAGAGGAAGCTAGGATACTTGATATAAGCAGATTTTCTCAAATAGTGAGTAGTTAACAATTTCTGTGTCTCTTCTCTATTTCACCTTTGTTCACATGATCTATGGAATTCAAAGGAATCTAGGGTCATTCCAATTTGAGAACTTATTGTAATGATGTACAGGTGTTTGGGAATCCAAAGTAAACTTTTCTCATACCTTCGTGGATAGAAAATTTACTTTTGAAGGAATGATGAATTGAAATATTACTGAGTTTTAAGAATACATCAATTTAAAATTTGACAAAATTTTGTACAAAATTTTTCAACTTCTCAATTCTAAAGGGTTTGAACTTTAGATTATTTAGAAAAAGTCAAGTTAAGGGCACTTGACGCCAGTCATTTAGAGATGTTTAAACGTATCAAAATCACAACAGAATTTATATTGGTAAATACCTTTTGATATTTATAGCTATATTTAAGGAATGCATGTGGATCGTGAATTTGCCAAATACAATGAAAAGAGCAACAGGTGAAGTCTCCAGAAATTTTCTCACTTGCCGTATAATAAGAGTACTATTTTATTTTCTTTCTCCCTAAACAAAAATTATGGAATTTAGGCAAAACCGCGACCATCACGAGTGCAGAGATTTCTATTTTCAGAATCTTTCACACGAACATTTTGTGCTTTGTAGTATCACAAAGAGAAAAGAATATGTATTTTGGTTAATTTATTATCCATTGGTGAAACCAAAATTTGATAAGAAATTACAATTTTAGATCGTATATCGAATTTCATTTGTCTAAGCCTTATCCATTTACAATAATGCGAATGTACTGACCTACAGGCAGTCAACCCCTTGACGGATTTGATTTAAAATTGATAAAGATCTGTACTTTAAATGTTGAAATTTTATACAATTTATCAGAAAATGTATCCGGACATTGTTCGCTATCCGAAACTAAGTGAATGAAATTGTAAATGAATAAAACTTAATGAAATTGTAAATGAATGAAACTTAATGAAATTGTAAAAGACTGTCGCTGTATAAACATATTAATTATAAAGGTAGAAAACATTTCCTCGTGTAAGTGGTCATCTCCATATTAAGATTTACACTAACTCAATTATTTCAAATAGCAACACCCGATAAAAATTGTTTAAATACGTATAACATTTTGTAATTTTGAGTAAATGATGAATGAGTTATAAATAATTGGAAATTTGAATTCTTAAAATTAAATGAGATTTCTTACTTTTAAAATATATTTCAAAATATGAAAATTTTTTAACAATGATTTTTAATTTAAATCGAAATGCTGCATAAGAAATACTAAAGTTATGCATTTCTAAAAATGTAAAAGTATATTTCATGTTTTTAATTAAAATTAATAAAATTTTGAGTAAAAATTTTTTGAGAAGGAACTCATAAAAATTTTGATGCCAACTGACAGTGCAAGACGTAAAATATCGCTATTCCAAATTTTATTTATTTCCGTCAATAAGTTTTAAAGAAATGTAGCATTAGTCAAAAGAAAGCTTTCAGAACAGCATGATTTTCTCAAAAAAGATTCTCTGTTCTTTAAACAATCGTTAAAATTAAAAGGAAAACATAGAATGTCTTTCAACTTTGCTTTAGATTAAGATAATATTTTTTTTTCTTTATAAAATAATGTCTAAGATGTGTGGCAATTGCATTTCAAGAAAAATTTCATTTGGAATAAATAGAAGCCGCTTATAGATAAAGAAATGATTTGTGAGATCTTTAATGAAAAAAGCACAGGAGCAAAATTCTGTTTCAATAATAAAATTTGAAATTTAAAAAAATAAAATTTAAAATTCTTCATTTTAAATTACATAATAAATTCAAAACTAAACATGGTTAATGTCAACATTTGTAACAGAATAATGAACTTATGAATAAAGCTAATAAAATATAAATACCCGAAATCTATCTTAGGTAAAAAAATTCTCTCCTACTTCAAAGTCGATTAAATGTTGTTAACTCAGACTTTTCTTAAAACCTAGGTTATTTAGAAATTTCTTTGTATCAATCCTAGTGTTCATTAAATAACACAGAACATTCATTATTCCGAATCCTCAAATAAAGTGCATATTTTTAGTGATTCTCAATTGTTTAGCTGTATTATAGATTCAATACACATTGTAAATTATTTTGGTCAAAGTAATAATTCCAATCAATGAATATTAATAAGATCATTATTTATGATAAAGAGTTAAACAGCACGACTTGCAAATAATCTGAAAACTGAAATGAATGATTTTTGAATAAAGAAGATTTGAAAGATGTAGAAGTGAAGTTCAATTTGTTTAGACCTTGTTTTTCAAAAAAGTTATTTTACTTGCTATTAATCTATAGAACTTATTTAATCAGCATATGAAATTCATTTCAGTCATTCTTAAAAATTGAATGTATGCATATTTAAGAAAATAGAAATTCAGATTCATTTTTAAATAGCTAACCTCACAAAGTTTTAAAAAGATTTTGTTAAAGAAAATAACTATTCTTATCTTCTTATCGAGCGAGTATAGAGAAGTAGATTTAAAAAAAATAAATAGTAAACAATGAGAGAGGGTCAAAACAAACAATAACAGATGGGGGAAACCTAGAATATTTCAAATCTGACGCAAAATCGAAAATCTTAAGCCGAAGACAAAGCGAATTGGTCTCTTTTGAAATGCTGCCAAAGTATGTAGTATATTCAATGGTTTGAATACATCATGCTATGATTCAGTTTCTTTACTAATGTAACGATTGATGGTACGCAGTTTCGACTTTATTTATTAAGTCTAGGAAAAGAGAAATGTGAAAATCTCGTAAGTAAAGTAAATTTGCTTCGAGGAGTTGAAACATCTTTGGAAAAGATTCGTTCTTCATATCACGTATAGAAATATTATTATTATTTATAATGCAACAGACCATTAGTTCAAATGAATTATGTAATGCAATATCAACACTAATTTAAAAAAAACTGATAAAGTCTTCAACAATTCATGTCAATGCATTATAGCTATTTGCAATCATATTTAATTCAGAAATGTTAGTTTTATTCATTAAATGTTAAAACTATTCGATATTTCGAAAAAGCTTTTCAGATAATTTAAAACTGAAAAATTTAATGAAGCATATGCCTAAAAATTTGCGTAATTAGAATAAAATTGCCATACAAATCAATATAGAAGTTTTTTTTAATTGTTTTCTTTTAGCTAACCTTAACAGCTAGAAAAATAAAGAGTAAAATTTTTTGTATACTTGAAAAATTATAATTTCTATTTCTTTTTATAAAGCATATTGATAAATAAAAATGAGAAATTTTTAAAAACTATGTTTTGAAAAAATTCGTGGCACAGCTTCAGCTTCGGGACCAGAAAGTCAGTTGCTCGAAATCAAATTCTGTTGGTGAATGGTAAATTTGTCGTAGCTGTTCATATGATGTGGAAGTTTGAAAAGAGTGACTCCAACTGAAGGTGGGTAGTGGTGGCCTGGTGGTAAGATCACAACCTCGGAACTGGATGGTTTCAAGTTAGAGGCTCGATTCCACCAAAGAACCGTCGTGTAAGCGGTCCTGGTGCACGTTAAATTCGTCGGGGCCAAACATCCTCCCTCTGGTGTGGTGCAGAAGTTTGGAGAAGGGATGCTAGCTGAAGTGCCGTCCTCATCATCTGAACGCGGTTCAAAATGACGAAGTCCGTTCCGAAATAGCCCAAGTGTTGTTTTAAAATGGCACGTTAATATAACTAAACTAAATCCGACTGTAGGTGCTGACAATTCTCGAAATAACGAGGTCCATTCCTCAGAGAATCTCAAAAAGGAAGATAATCAAACTAAACATTAAATTAGTTATTGAAACTTTTAAATCCTTAGAAATAACATAGTTTTTATTCGGTAACATTTAAATTTTGCCATTTAAACACAAATGAGACGCCTTTAAAAGACTATTTCACAAATAAATCCTTTTTTTAGGTGAAACGAAAATAATTTTCCTATAAATAATATTGAGGATGGTATGAAAAAAGTAGTCGGAAAATTATGTCAGTTTTAAAAATAAATAGAATAGATGAAATGCATACCATCTCTATATTTATTTTTTTTGACATTAAATGAAATTTGTTTATATCAGCAGTTTCAAATTAAAATTAAAATTAATAATCATATATGAATTTTTATTTGAATAAACCATTGTATACGTAAACATTTTTATATTCAGGTAATTTAAAATCTGAAACATATTTTTAAAATGAAGATATTAGAGGCGAAAATTAACAAAAAATTACTTCATCGATTTGTAGAAATATTTATGATATTGTCAGAACAAAATAAACAAGGTTTCCTCATGTTTTATATATATATATATTTGGTCTTAAGATTAAGATAACTGATTAAAATCCTAGTGGGAAGACATTTTGCTTTGTGCATTTTTTATTTCATTAAAAGATTATAAAATAAGAAGGTAATTTCCTGTGAAGTTGAAAAGGTAATTCTAAATTTATTTCAAAATTGAGATAATAAAAAGGAACGAATAAAGACTATTTAATTAATATAAGCATTATATACAATGATTGTATTTAATTGATGGATAATTGTGGATAATTGTTATTAATGGATAATTTGGATTAATGGATTAATTATTTAATGGATAATTGTTCTGCTATTCATAATTCGAGTTAAAGGATCTAATGATATTTCTTCTGATGCATCTACATCTGATTCATATTTCTACTTCTGAATTCATATTTCAATTTCTAGCTCTTTCAAAAGAAGTTGGAAATTATTCTAAGAAGTACAATTAGTTGCTGTACTGTTTTATGATAAAATTTTTTTGAACGTTTGAAATTGAAATAATATTAACTTGTTATTAAAAAAAAATATGTATTGATGAATAACACAAAATTACTTTTCTATTCATAGATAAAACATTCAGAGGGTTAATTTTAAACGAAAGATTTTTCCCACTTTCCAAAGAAATCCATCACATATTTAAAAAAAAGATTATTATGCATTCTATTTCTACAGCATTTGTAGGATAAGCAATTAATCTATTTACTTCCTCAGATAGACTGTATAAATCCTCATTAAAAGTCGTCATACTTAGGGATTTAATATGAATAATATCAAAGAATTCTGAAATTTTCAAAAGGCATTTCCCAACAATAATCACTTTTTTTCTTTTTTTTTTTTTAGGGACTCACATTTAGAAAAAGTGGTTCTTAGAAAAAATTTCATTTAAATAACCCCATTAAATAAAATGTATATCCATTTAGAAAACTATCTGAAATATAACTTTAAAAATTATACACACCTTTTAGGTGTGCTGGAGAAAATCTAGGAATAGTTTCAAATGTAAAAAAGAACATACTTTTATCACATTTTTAGAAGACTTCAGAAATGGAATCTCTCTGACTGGAGATCCAATTAAGTCAAAAATTCGTCATGTGTGTGGCCTTGACGCTAGTTAATTCTGTTGTAGTTTAAGCGTCTTCCCTTTTACGTGGTGTGGGAATTTACAGAGGGAGTGCAGATTCAGAGGCCATTCCATCCTCTATCCCTTTTCAAAATTATGACTTCCATTTCAAAATAACCGAAGAATATTCTAAAGGAAACAAGATTCTTAGGAAGATCGTGCCTAGAGACTAAAATTTCCAAAAGGTCACACCTTGTGAATGGTCGCGCACGTTTAACTTTGTTTCATGTGTTAAACATCCACTTTTTAATATGGCATTGAAGTTTGAGAAGTGGGATAACGATCAAGATGTTATCTAGTCATGGTGTAGAAATATGAATTGAATTACCAGTAGTTTTCGTTCATCTTTAAAATAAACACGCAATAACAATTCAAATTAAACTATGCCAGTTTTTCTTCATGGTCCCTTTAATTGGCAATATCCCGTTTCATTTAAGTGTAGGCTGTCTATAAACAGCATAGAGTTGGTGGAAATTGGAAGTTTTATTAAGGAAAATTTAATATACTTAAAAAATAATTAGAAGCTTGATACTTGTATAATCCAACAGTATCCGCTAGGAAAAAAAGTTTTGGGATTTATGCACAAAATAAACTTTTCATCTTGCTGTGCACCAGGTCAAGATAATGAACTTTTCCGTGATATGACACCCAGAAGGCTATATCGCTGGTAGGAACGAACTAAGATCTTGAATGCAGCCGTTATACGGTATGAAAAGAAAAATGATCTTTTTAAAAACCAAGTATTCTAACTTTAATAGTTAAGTTACAGAGATAAAATTTCGAAAGGCAACACCTGCTTTTGTTTATGGAAATGTGATTCTCACATAAAAAATGTTAAAATGGAATTAGAACGATATTTTTAGTGTTAAAAATGTCGTCGCTCGACAGAAACGAAGACAAAGGCGATAATAATTAATAAAAGACATAGAAGAAACAGTATTGGAAGAATTTTTATGCTTCGGAAGTTTTAGATGCGTCTGCATTCATTAACGATAACACACTGCATGCGCGGATGGTGCATAGTATCGTAGCAAGCATCATGACAAGAAGAATGTTTAGAATCCTAGATTGGAAGGCCTTTTTCAAATAACATACAACTAGCAGTTAATTCATATATTTTGTATTTCAGGTATATCCACAAATAGAAATCCAGAGTGCGCTGGAATGAGGTCAAGTGATCTTGGTGATCACAGGAGAATAAAATGGCGGGAAACAATTCTGTTGAAAACTATTTGACAAAAAAGGGGGACAGTACTACTCATAAGAGGCAGCACTATCGTGTACCCACACGAAGCCAAATAGAACATTCCGTTGTCACAAATCGGGAATGAAAAAGTTGGTCAACATTGATTCATAATGAGTACCACTAACCTGCATCATTTTTGCTTCACGTAACGAAAATGAGACCACATTATGAGGATCTAAATCTTCACAACGCTTACAGTTCTTTGAATTATGCAACCAGTGTCTCGTCTGCCCATAGAATGAGTAAAGGCCAGTTATTATTAGCATAACTGAAGGACGAATTCATTTGTAAAATCCAACCGTAGTTATTGATCATCCGCTTGCAGCACCGGAACACGATGAAAAGGATATGGAAACATATTAATAATAAATCACAGGATTTTATGGATTGCAAAATTCAGTGCACCTAGCACGCGAGAAACTTCGTATGCATTTACAACGCACTATACAAGTTCACTTCTACAAGAATCTCAACAGGACAAGATCACATCTACAATCAAATTCTACAAAACTGGTCATCAAATTCCGTACAGTTTGCACTGAACAAGAGACTTGTAATTAGATGTTTCGGCGATAGGTACAAATCGCTTTTACGACATTAGTATGTTGTTTACGTCAAAGGACAAGAAAGCCTGATGCCGCATTGCTTTTTACTTGGTGTAGAGCTATGACATCAGCTATAACAGTATCTTACGCCAGAGCTGGAATCTACGTATCTTCATATCTTCTAGTTTTGAGAGAGATACAGGGTTAGATCCAGAACAGATGACTCGGTATGGTCTACGATTTCAAAGTAAAAGCAATTCGTGTTCAAGGGAACACCATTGTTGATGTTTTCGCTCTTTCTGTCTCTGTTTAACGCCACCATATTTCATTCTTAAAATATCCTTTCTAACTCCACTTTTCTACAACGAGGATCACATTTCCATGTAAAAAAGTGGGTGCCATCATTTGAAAATTTTGAAATTTTGTCACAGTAATCGTAATTGTAAAAATGGGATTATCGTTTTCCATATCAAAATTTTTCCCTTCCCGTCATCGAGATGTTATTTGGAGGGGGGGGGGGGCATATATTGCCAACGTATTTTTTTAACAATCCACCTATATAACACAATGCAGCATATACATTTCATTTAAATACTTTCTTCACCTGTATGTTTCAAGGATTAAGGAAATGTTAAACAAAATTTTAAACTATAATTACTTTAACATACATTTTATAATGTCCTTCACTGCCAAAATTAAGATTAGAATTTCTAAGTGTAACATTTAATCACTTAAAAGCAATTTAAACAATATAATGTCACTTTAACTATTCTAATTAAAGTTAGTAGAAATAAAAAAAACTATTTATGACATAAAAAACTCCACAACAGCCCTTCCAGTAGAAAAAAAAATTAGTGCTTTTGATGCAATAAAAAATAGTCTGAAGTAGTTCAGAAGAAAATGCAATTAATACAGATATGCTTATGACTGATCAATGATATGCACATTTTGAAGTTAATTTCTGTAAGTAATTTTAACCACCTCTTTCAAAAATTTGTATATTAGGATTTTTATATTTATTTTTGTATATTTATTTTTAGATACTAAAATGAAAGGTTTTACAAAGCATGTGAAGCACTAATAGGCACACTATAACATTTGTTAACCTATATTACATAAAATATAGCCCGGATATGGATTATTAATAAAGCCAATCTAAAGGAAAACTATATTATTTATATTTATACGAAATATTATTCTGGAAGCATAGTGAAAAAAAGAAAAATGTGTTGGTCCCATTGTTGGTTACTGAAACGCAAAGTGATATATTTCTTTTTAATCGAATGAACAATTGTGGGAGATACTAGTTTTAAAACAGTTTATAATATACCTATATATTGTTACTAATTTCCGCCGAGGTTCGTTTGGATAGTGGAAGTGATATGGTGTAAAGAACGCTCAATCAGCAGGCGGCAGTAGAATAAAAACAACGACGTTCATTTACACGAAGACACACAGGACAGCACAAAACCGACAACTATATACAGCATAGAGACGACTATCTTCAGCCGAGACGTGTAGCATACAACCAGAATCTACTGCAGACAGTAGCGCACAGCTCAGTTCAGCACGAGCTTGACTCCGTCGCTGCTCACCGTCGTTTCCGCCTACTCCGCTCTGTCGCTTACGACTCCTCCGCTCCGTCTTCGGACTTGACTTCGCTGCTCTCGAACTCGGACTCTCTTGACTGACTTCGTATGGCAGCTGCAGCCTCTTTTATAGGTCTCAGGAGGCTAGAAGCGTCTCAACCAATCATTAACGTTCGAGGCGTATCTCGGTTCCTACTGGACGGATCGGGAAAATTCTCGAAGTTTCAGGTATTATCTATTTTGGCGCCAAAGTCGCCAAGTTTGTCGCCAAGCTCTGGTACTCCCGACGCGCCACCTGGACTCTGTCCCATTCAGATGACTGTAAAACTTTCTTTCTGTTGATGGAACAAACTATGCTGGGAAGCCGAATTGCAGGTTTGTAACAATATTTATAATATCATTTAAAATATAAAAATAAACTCCCGAAACCTGTGATATTGGTTGCTATTTTATCATCCTTTGACGGATATTAATTGAATTGAATGAAATAGCTTCATGCAATTTAAAAATATATTATGCAATTTCATATTTTACTTTTTATATACTTTTCTTATAGATTTTGCATACTTTTCTCATAGATATTTCTTTCCATCAGCATTTTCTAGGTAAGGAAAATTCTATATTACGTCATCAGCTCTTGGTAGATTTCTTTCTTGCTATTTGTTGAAATTTCTTAGGAAGAAGACGCAACTAGTTTTCTATTTTAAAATTTGTTTGATTCATGCTTTTTCATTGCTATGATCACGGAAAAAACAATCTTAAACAATTTAAAATTAAAATTGCTTTTAAAGCAATTCATCTGTATGCGAGTCCTATTTCTTTCAGAAACTAATTTCATTTTTTATGAGGTAAAAAAATCTACTGATTAAAGACTAGAATAAGGTTTAAATGATTATATGAAAATTGAAAAAGAATATGGATTTTTAGCTTAGAATTAATGAAAGAGAACTATTTCGCACAATAAATAACGAAGATCTAAATACTTACATAGAACAACAACAACAAAAAAAAAAACTTTGAAGACTATTTATTTTCAATTACGTATGACCTTCCTTCATTTACTTCAAAATATAATGGTCTTGTTATTACAAAAAGTTTTTTTTTAATAAAAAGAAGCTTTTATGTAAAACTATGCAACTTTTTGCTTCTGTGGATTTTATATACTGCAAAAATAACTCATTAAACTATTATAACTTATATTAACACATTATAAAATATTCATTAAAATAAACTAATTTACATACTGAAGTTAAACAATTGCCAAAACGTTAATATGAAAACATGTAACCCTTTTTATTTCTTTATTTATAGAACAACAATGACAAAAAAGATAGATATGTCAAAAGTAAGTTGAGAGTTTTCATATTTTTGTGTACATAAGATCAATAGTTGGGAGTTTTCATATTATGGTGTATATACGGATATAGATGCTAAAAAAGTATCTGTAATTTTTCCTATTCAAAAATTTTTTTCAAATACAAATATTAATTAAATATAAAATAAATAAAAATAAAATATAAAATAAATAAAAATAAAA
>JAPMOR010033138.1:14128-74597 GCA_026543865.1 Argiope aurantia | reverse complement strand
AATATAAAATAAATAAAAATAAAATATAAAATAAATAAAAATAAAATTTAAAATAAAATAGATATAAAATGAAATCAAAAATGAATTAAATATGAAATAAAATTTAACAAACCAATAAATCCTTTTAAAATATATTAAAGTTTATTTTTGGAAGCAATTCATAATCATTGGTAAAGAAACATTTTAATTTAACTAGAATCAAATTAAAACTAAAAACTATTTCAAAGTCCTTAATTTTTAAGAACTTAATAGTCTTAGTTAATTATGGCAAGCAAAATGATAAGTCCTCATATAAACATAAGTTATAAATGCATATTCGGATTTTAAAAACTAGATTGCAATTTAAATGAAACAATTTTATATGTTAAATATCATTATCATCGTATCAAATAAATGCATTAATTTTACTCGCGTTCTTATTTTTAATTTTTATGCAGTAATCGAACTATGTCTGGATAATATCATCTGAAACAATAATTTGCTATTAAAATAAGAAAATTCAATTATTTAACAAATTTACTCTCGCCGATGTGAATGCTATTAATATTTTCTCATCAACGCGAATAAATTGCATTTGCATTATTAATTCGTTATCTTCATCGGTGAAAGTGACACGAATAATGAAATCATGTCTAATAATATCAATAAGAGACTCTTTTAAGCGTTTTAGAGGTAGTTCATAGAAAAGCGTCTGCCCGAAGTGATTCATAATTCTAATTACCCCGCTTGGCAAGTGTTAATAAGTCGTCCTTCATTGTAACGTTGCTCTAACTGACTTTGTAATGCAAGATGCGCTTATTACACGCATACTAATAGCCTACTGTTTCATTTATCTACTTCAGTCTAATCGAGCAAATTATCTGTCACATCCGAAAACGGATTCCGTCCGTCATAAGAAAGAGCCGCTCGCTCATTGGTTGCTGTCCTTCAATCCATTTGGGATCTTCTGGCAGCTGTCTCGCATTGCTGCCTAGGACAAATCAGTATTCCTTGCGAAGCAGCAACTTGCGCATGCAGCGCACGTCTGGTTACCCAAAACAAGAGATCTCTGTAACAATGAAATTATTTTTTATGGACTCCTTGATTGGAAGGTTTATTGGGCACAGAGGAGCATAGTGGAGTCAATCATAAGCCTCCAAATGCTCAGGCGAAGACTGTAACATTAACACTTTGGCTTCCACTTTCCCTGCCAAATAACTCGCGTCAGTAGCCTTCATTATCTCGGCTTTTTTCCCAAGCTGTTAGGCATAGTAACATTTTTTACAGCTGTTTTATGTTCACGATGGCGTCTCAAGCCGGATTCAGCGTTGGCCTTTCAAAGAGACGCTTCAGTGAAATCGAGAAAACATCTAGAATACTGATAAAAAAACAACCCTAGACGTAATATTTCATACTTGTCGTAATATTATTATTTATTTAATATTTACTAAATACTTTACTTTTATACTGGAAAAGTATTATAATTTGAAATTATGGAACATTTTATCATTTTCTCAAAGTAATGAATGATTTAGTAAGTTCATAAGTAAATTAATCAAAATATCACTCATTCTCCCATAAATCCTTTTCTTTTTGACGAGATTCGTTTTATTTCCCTTGCTTATTTGCAAATAAGTGAATTCATTGTGACAAACAGTTCTATCAAGGCAGGTTGGGAAAAATTTGAGTACATGACTTAATCTTATTTGATTTTTTCTCATATATATTTTATTTCGATCAAAATTCAAGCAGAGCAGCTTTCATATTTCTTGCATCCGCCCACTTCTATTCATAGAGTTGGAGGATATTTTATAGAGGCATAACGATTAATAAACCAAAAGGAAGAATCTAATTTTAAATCTGAGAATTACATATTGATTCATCTCATTAACCAATTCTTATCAAAATTATTTGCTTTAAATGTGGACAAGAGTCACAGTTGACAGAAAATATTCACTATTCGTGATAAAAACATTTTGAGTAGTATGCGCTACACTCCATGAGTTGTATCGATAAATGATATTTTTTCCCAACTTTAGAAGGCGTCTATTCATTAATAAGAAACGTATCGTCGAAAACCCTTCATCTGCAATTTTTTTATCATTTCCAAATAAGTGTTATATTCACATTAATTTAATGACGATGGTATGAAATTTATTATTTCCCAAGTGAAAACGACAAAGGAAAACTAATTCCTTTAAAGGTTACGGCAATGGAAATGTTCGGCAAGAAATTGCATCATACAATGTTATTTACACTGCCCAAGAAAGTCCCATAAAGCATGATGCAAACTTTAATTTGTTTAATAATAATCCAGTGTTAAACATTTTAATTTAAAGAAAGTGAGAATAGAAATTATTTCATATCCAAGTATCTCATAAGTTCAGAATAGTTTATTTTTTAAAATAGATAAATAATTTTTTAAGTATCAATTCACATTAATTAAATGATAATGCATTGAAATTAAATTACATTCTATATTTAACAAAAATGAAATCGTTCGCTTGAACCAAGAATGACAATGTGAGCTTCGAAACAAACTAATGTCATCTCGCAGTTGCCTAGAACCTTTATTGCTGTTTCCAACCCACCAACTCCGGTAAGATTTAGCTGCACATGAAAGTGCCAAACCCTTAGAGGTTATTTTTTATTGCATAATTCTGTTATATATTTATTTCCCGGATTAACTTTCCCATTTTTGATTTCTTACCTTCCTGGGGTGCGAAATATAGACATCATTTACGCAGTTATTTCTTCTAAATGTCAAAAAAGGTGTTATCTTTCCTACCTCCAATTCGAAATGTTAATGGAGGTTTGGGCAGTTTCTCAGTCTACCCGGAGAAGAGCAAAAGGCAGGTCAAAATTTTCTACTAGTGGGGTGAATTTGATTTCGTTTTATTGTCCTTCGGACATCTTGTCTTAATTTTAACTACCTAATATCTCGTTAGCGAAGGAAAAGCAACCGTCAAATAACTCCCATAAATGGGGCTTTAGGGAGTGGGATGTAGAGATGGTTGCTCAGTTTTTTGGGGAGCATTCCCAAATGGCGCTGTAGTACATTCTGAATTTATTAAGCAGTATAAAAGTTATAAGTTAAAAGTTCACTAACAGATATTTTACCTTTCGGGGAAAGGGGGAGGGGTGGCTTCCATTATTTTTCTTCTGCTGTCCTCTGATGTGCACTTGTCTCATTAACGGCCAAACGGTCATTTTCTGAAAAGAGATAAAAGGTTGATATCCAAAGAGTGACACATCGTCAGTCCTAATTCTGCAAATAACGAAATGCATGTTCAGAATGTGTTCCGCACGACTGCTGATTGATGTTCATCACGGCATAAATGATACTCCATAACCAATGAATCAGGTTTAAAACATATAATAATGTAAAATTAGATATAGAAAAGTGTTTATATGAATTTATTGTACATTATACATGAAATTTTGTAATCACGCTTTCAAAATTTCAGTTCGGTAATAAGATATTATAAGATATCTTAAAAACGAGACTTCTATTTTCAGGAGTGAATTCTTTCAAATGTTTCTGCTCATAAATATGAAGACAGAAAAAGCTGTTAAAGTAGTATAATTAAAGAATCTATCGCTTCTTTATTTTAGGAAAATCATCGGAGGTTTATTCAATTCTATGAATCTGCTTAGTTGGTTACGAAATATCCTTTCTACCGTAATGAGCCATCGATCAGCAGTCGTGCGGAACATATAGTAAACATGCATTTCGTTATTTGCAGAATCAGGTCTGCCTATGGATCACTCCTTTGGAGATGAGCCTCTTATCTTTTTTCAGAAAGTGCAATCAGAGGACAGCATAAGAAAAGCAATGGCAAGCAGACCATCTCCCTCCAAAAGATAAAGCATCTGTTACACTTATGGGATTTTGAATTGTCTGTGGTCTATTAAGGTAGCAATTGTTAAACGGTCTGATTTGAAGGCATGATAGTGATTGGTCAGACATCTTAATTAAGTGCAACGAGTAACGTCGCAGAGACAGAGCAGGACAGAGCAGGATTCTAACTTTCTGACACTGTAGACAACTCAGTCTTGGCGTTTGTGGCTTGATACAATGAAACTAGTTTACTAGTCCAGCATTGTGATTTAGCGAATTAAGCAAAACTTGCTATAACTGTGCCATGATATTTTAACTTCATATTTAGATAAAATGATCCCGAGAAGTAAATATAAAAATATGAATATGTTAGTTATTCTAGATTCACTAGCAATGCGTTTTTGCGTATATAAGATCATGCTTTTATGTTACACTTAATACAGTTCAATAAATAAAAAACGATTCTTGAATATTTATTGAAAATTATCTTAAGAAATACCTGTATTATGTGCATATTGTTTTAATATATTCAAAGTTTCTAGGCAATGAAAAAAACCTTTTAATTCTTGTTCTGATATGTATATAAATTTTTAATTTAATTGAATAATAAAGGAAGTGAAATGGTTGCACCTGCCAAAATTAGTTGATTTGTTAAGATCGCTGAATTAGATACCATTTGAAATGAACTTTTTCTTCATTTAATTGTTTACTATTGTTATTTTAGTACCTTTAATTTCGTTAGAAATATTAAACGCACATTATTTGTACGTAATAATCGATGTACTATAAAATTAATGGATGTAACGGGATATCATCCCAGTGCATCATTATTTATAATTATTTTATATTAATTTAATAATGGATTTATTAGACGAATATTTAAACAACCTCTACCTACAGAAAAAGTTTTCTCTTCATAAATAATTTGATGTATAACCAAATAAACAGAATAAAAGTGAAGATGAAGAAATGCCTTTTATAGCAAGAAATAATATCTATTTCACATTATATCAATTAATTTGCCATTTCATACTATATTACTTAATGGATAGAAACAATATCTATTTCATATTATATTAATAATTACATTCTTTATTTGCTCACATGTGTCATTGTTGTTCAGCCATTGCAGATACTGACAATGATTTTAAATTATATGTATTTGAAAGAGAGCTTAGTTGAGAGTCATTTCAATTTTTATTTTGTCCCTCAAGATACTTAAACACAGTAAGAGCAATATTCCCCTTTTAAGAAGCCACTGCAACGAGCAGTTTATTAGAAAATCTATTTTAGAGCCTTTTTCTTCTCTGGCTATTTATTATTATTTTATGCCAGTGTGTGTTGTGGTTAGACCACCAAAAAAGCGTAAATAATTTTTTATGTATGCTGTTCGATTTGACGACTTCAGTAACAGGGAGGGTGTTGGGAACAACTCTTTTTTCTTTTTTTATCTTTCGCAGTTTTATACGGGAGAGGAATTTTTTTTCTTCTCCTTTGTCTTTTATGTGAAAGAAATAACGAAAGCATTTAAAGACTGAGATAAGCCAACTTCATTGGATTCTGTTTTTATTGGTTAAACAGTGCTTGACATAGGGTGAAAAACATTGTAGAATTGTGAGAGCACTTCAATAAAAATGAATTGAATGAGATCATATTACGCATAGTGGGTGGTAAACTTTAATAGTTGTTTATAATTGGCATCGTTAGTTCTTGTACATTTATGTTGCAATCTAACATTCCGAACCTTAAGTGAAGTTAAATAATATCAAAATATACAAAAATTAATTGCGACATTTTTCTAGAAACTTTAACAGCACCTCTATTCATTCAATTAATAACGTTGTTCTTTATATGCGTACATGTGTCGTTGGTGTTCAACCATTGCAGATAATGATAAATATAAAGTGTTAAAAAAAATCTCTGCCTTATATGGACAAATGCGAATGAGATTTAATTTCTATTGTAGAGGAATATATATGTGCATTATTGAGTCAGATTGTCCCGAAGAAATCAATAGTTCTGTTGTCAGAATGATAAAAGTTTGATTTCTGTTCGATGTACACACTCGAGAAGAGTTGGAATTTCTGAGGCGAAAGATTAATTATTCTTCATATATATATATATATATATAAAGAGGGATATCAGAGCCTTTAAACTCTGTTTACATTTCAGAAATTTCATAATTTCGCTTCAATATATAAAAATGAATTTTTATTTGTTCGTATTTTATGCACTGCCGTACCGTTTATCCGATTGCGACAAAACCTTGCCAGCTTATTTATTGCACTTGCGCGAAGGTTATAGGCATAATACAATTATTATATCTAATATATAAAAACGAATTTTCATTTGTTCGTATTTTATGCGCTGCCGTACCGTTTATCTGATGGCGATAAAACTTTGCCAATTTATTGCTTGAACCCAGAAAATTCATGCTTTTCAAATGGACATTTGTATGTTGGATGCTGAGGATTCGGATAGCCAAGAAATGTATTTGTTTTTGCTGAAGACAGAAAAAAAATAATATTGTCTATCCTAAACTACCCTACTTGACTAATAATGTCAAAAAATATAATAAATATTATTTATATTTCTCCTTTATATATCATTCAATTTCATTGAATGTATTCATTGTCGACCAGAAAATAATATCCTTCTTAATTTAACAGGATATCTCTTTCAAATTTCAAACGATATTTCCGAAATCATTTCTTCTGTGTTCTAGTGATGGATATAAAGCCTTAAAAAATCTCCGTCTCATCTGCACAAATGTGAATGAGATTTAGTTTCTATTGTACATATGTGCATTATTGAGTCGGATTGTCCCGAAGAAATCAGTAGCTCTGTTGTCAAAATGATAACAGTGTTGTCAAAATGATAACAGCTTGATTTCTGTTCGATGTACACACTCGAGAAAGAATTTTCGAGGTGAAAGATTAATTATTCTTCATACAAACATTTAAAGGGTGAGGAGCAGAGTCTTTAAACAGTGTATACATTTCATAATTTCAAGTATGCTTCAATATATAAATCATTCTCAATAGCCTATAAAAATATGTTTAAATTATTCATCACAGTTGTCAAATAAAGCAAAATAAAATGATGCTCTTGTAACTTTGATACATATGATTGAAATTCAGTTTTCTCCTCATATTATTCAGTTTGTATCATATTTTAGAATAAATTATAACTGGCAGCAGAATTTTAAAAATTTATTTAAGAACTAACAATGTAAGGAAAATCCTTACATTTTCAGAAATGTCCGATTTACTCCAAAAAAATACTATCTTTGAATAAAAATCTATGACTAATAGGAATAAATAGTCATTACATCATTAATTAGATAATGTTGCACTAAACATTCTTATTTAAAACAGAAAAGATAAAATCAATATATAAATGCAAAATGAGAGCTAATGCGATATATATATAAATTTTTCTGTATTATTTCTCAGTTTGAAAAGATTAACTTGAAAGTATTATTTTGTTTCATTCTTGAGATTCATCCTGTCCTGAAGAAAACAGCAGACACAAAGAAAAAGAAAATGAGTATCTAAAGTATAAATGCTTCCCTTTGAAGAGGAAACTAACTTATGTGAGTGTTCATTATAGGAGTCTTTGCTCTTCGATGGTTTTAGGTCGAAGGTCGAGCTCTTTTATCTCAGAAACATATTGCTTTAATACATTGGCTTTTCCTTTTATCATAATCACCATGTTACGCTATAATGGAGAGACATTAATACTGACAAGTTAAAGAAAACGTTCAGATTTGATTCAGAAATTTTTTCAGAAGCAGAAATTCATCTATATGAATTCCTTCACTGGCATGATTCATGACCTTCAAATTATGATGCAAAATGAATGGAAAAATAAAGAAAAAAAAAAGCTTTCTGAAAATATTTTCTTTCTGCAAATTCCATGAATATAATAAGTTTCAAAAGTACTAAGCCCTGCAATGCCATTTAATGAATTCAAATTTGTAAACTTTTTTTTTTATTTAACTTGAAGTGTTTCAATTTTCTAAAAATCGAATTTTATAACAGGTTTTTCACTCACTTCTCGATGTGATAGAGTTTGCAAACACTTGTGTAATCACAGTTTTCATGTCTTAATTTTCAGTTAATCAATTAATATTTAATAATTTTAGATTTCATATTAGTAGTTCTACCAAATAGGAGTTTTGAGAAAAAAATAGTTTACAAGAATCCGTAATATTTAAGAAAAGGAATTCTAAAATAAAAACCAAAATATCGAAAAAAATTTAATGTAAAAATTCTACTTTTTAGTGTACTAATAAAAACATGCCAAAATTTTTTTTGTATAGAATTTACAAAATTCTCTTAACTCCTGCGAAAGCAAGATTTTATGGTTAATGTTTTGACATGAAAAAAAAATATTACTAATTTAAGAGAAATATTGGCAAATGTTTATATAATAGTGCAAAAGCCATATTAAACAAGTTAGTGCAAAAGCCATATTAAAATTCTCCAATTCTGAATAAGACTGGTGTTTTAAAATCATATGATATGAAATAAAATTAAAACTAAACATTCGTATCTTTTATTCTATCCTCACATATACCTTTTACTCTTTTATTTTATGAATGTCACACATTATACTTCAGAAAAACGAGGAAAACTTTTTTGAAGGATGGACATCCTCAACAGTCGATTAACATTTTTGTTTTAATCATAGTGCAGATGTTATTTCAGCAAATATTAAAAACCATAAGCATATTAATAAAATTAAAATATATTATATAATCGAGACTATTACTATCTTAAATATTTGGAAGCTTCGTTATAATCAGTAATTCGTTCGTTCTAATCTTCGTTTTTCATTGAAAAATGTACGTAAACATTAAAAAATTGAGCGTTAGGCGTAGACAAACCGCGAGGAAGAATCTCCAAGTTGTTTTTCTGCCTCTTTGTTTATAATTTATTATTACTATCATTATTATTGAGAGAAAAATATACTTTTGTCATTTGTAACGCCAGTACCCAATGAGAGACTTTTTTCACATGTAACATCAATGCTGAAAAAATTTTGCAATCCCACTTTCCTGCACAAATGTTGTTACGAACTCAAAATCGGAAAATAATTAAGAAAATGAAGTTTTAATTTATCATAAATATAAAAATATTCATTAAAATTTTTTAATGAAATGTGTTTACTCGTTATGTTTTTTGTATTAATGTTTGATTATAAATGCTGAAGAATTTAGGAGAAGCAATTTGAAAGTATTGCGATCAAAATATTTCTCTATGCAACCTCATCTGAAATTGCGACATTAGTTTAACGAGCCCCATGTTCAATTGAGTTAGAAGAAAGTTATGAAAATTATAGTTTTGTCTAATTAATGACCCGTTTTAAAGCAACACTTGGAATATTTGGGGAT
The DNA here is from genome assembly GCA_026543865.1 of Argiope aurantia. Classification (NCBI taxonomy): domain Eukaryota; kingdom Metazoa; phylum Arthropoda; class Arachnida; order Araneae; family Araneidae; genus Argiope; species Argiope aurantia. The sequence goes on along the minus strand of JAPMOR010033138.1, from coordinate 65,379 downwards.
GGACTTCGTAATTTTGAACCGAGGTCAGATGACGAAGACGCCACCTGAAGTTGCAACCCACTCTCCAAACTTCCATGAGACACCAGCGGGAAGTTTGGAGAGTGGGTTTGGCCTCGATAGACTTAACGTGAACCAGATCTCCTTATGCGACTGTTCTTAGGTGGAATAGAGTCTCGAACCTGAAACCCTCCAGTTCCGAAGCCGAGTTCTTATCACCAGGCCTTCGCAGCCCAAGAAAACTATTGAGTTCGTGGATTTTTATGTATTGCAATTTGATTTAATTTCAATTTCTTAACCAAAATTTATTTTTACTAATGCAAAATAAATTGAAAATAAATTTTGGCTTTTCCGGAAAACAAAAAAATTCTTTGTCAATGAATCAATTTTGTGGTGTTTTTTTTTGTTTTTTTTTTCCTGTTTCTGAAGTAAATTAGAATTTGTTATTCTGTTTGTTCATTGGAGTCGGATAGCAGCAGAATGAGATGGCAAAGTTCACTTAAACAGGTCAATGTGACGAGTTCATTTGTTGTGTCCTTTCTGTTTTGTGTTAGCTTAGCCTGTTTAAAATTTTTGTCGGCAACCCATCTGTTGCATAGTTCGAATACTATACGAAGAAAATTTATTTTTGATATTTTTACTCATGTCAAAAAAGATAAATTAGGTAACTGGATTCCTGCTGTTTGAAGGAAAATTAATTGCGCTCACGCTCTCTGCCAACTGTATGCATTTACTTAGTAGCCACGTAAAAATACGATTCTCTCCAACCAACATTTATGAGTTTATATTAGGTTCTATGATGGATGGAACGAGATGTCATTGGCTTCTGCGTTTCGAACCTTTTTGAAGCTCGATTTTTATTTCACTCCAACTGATTCATCACGTTTATTGCATAAAAAAAGCCCCCTTTTATAACTGGATATAAATATGCATTTAAGTAATAAGTATCGTTAGTCAATAAAAGAGATCCTGATATCAATAATACTTGATTCTTAAGCTATGATTAGCATTTTATGTCTTTTTTAGGCAAATAAAATTACCAGGAGAAGTTACATTTTAAAACATTGTTTTTAGAGTATTTTTGAAACTTCTACTCACCAAATATAAATAATCTTCAAAAGTAGAAAAAAATTCCTGCAACGAAACTGACAGTTTAAGGACAACTAAGGTATATCTGGTCGGAGATCTACTTACATCAAATGTAAAGCTGTTTAATTTGAATTTATTGCAAACTGTCAATTTATTTCAAGATGATAAAGATGTATGTAGAGCTATCGTGAGTGAACTCATTATTATACGCTTTGAAGAAAGAAAATTGATTGTAAGAATTGGGTTCGTAATAATTTTCTTTTTTGATATCACAGTATTGTTAACGAATGTTCAGGAAGTTAGGTTATAGGGTTAGGTTATAGGGTTAGGTTATAGGGTTAGGGTTAGGAAGTTAGGTTGTTATGAAAGAAAATGTTTTTGAATAAATTGGGATGATTCTTCTTTTGCTAACAGCAACAGAATTTAAAAATAGTAGTTTCTTTATGAATTAAGAAAAAAAAACACCAAATCTGCACTGTAAATAAATATAACTTCCATTATTAAATTTTTGAAGTTTTTTTTAATAATTGAGCAAATAATTTTAAATTTTACAAATAATGTGCAGAAATAAATAATAGAAACTTATGGTAATAGCACACTTTGTATTTATTAACAGAAAAAGATAAATTTTACAATAGAAAGATATTATATCAAGTTTAGGTTCCATCTTATTTCATATTTTTGAGATGAATGCTGTCAAGGATAGAGAACATAATTCAAAGCAACTTTTATTTAAACAAATTAATTTCAGTGAAACAACCAACATGCAAAATTTATACCAACAGAGTCACTCATTTTTCAATTTTTAGATGAAAACATAATTAAATTTTTCATAACAATACACAGCGATAATTGCAATAATGAGGTACTTAGTAAATAAGGTATTGAATTATGTGGGGATAACCCCCAACAGCATTGGAAAATCTAAAACTTTGTGAACCGATACCTCTAAGTAAATAATTTAAACTGTTCGGCAATGGTTAGCAAGAAAAAATAAATGTTTATCCTTAGTAAGATTTTTTTTTACTCTTCTAATCTCTCTGCTTATGTCACTAATCGTTGCAGTACTTTCGAATTTTCATCCAAGAATCTCAACATCTTTTTTTTCTCTCTCTCCTAACTCAACTTCTCCTTTTATGTTTAAATTTTTGGGTCATTTACTTTATAGCATCACTGCAGTACCGTATACAGGTAATTCCGAGATGAAATGCTTTCTAACTTTTGTTAATTTTTCAACTTCTCTGTAATTACCGCTTCAAAAGAAGTAAAAATACTCCTGCAATATTTTTTTGTAAAGATTTAGTAAATTTTATAATTGTTTTAGCTTTATAAAAAATATCCTTCTTGAAAGATAAATGTTTTAATGAATTTATATTGATAAAAATTTAGAAAAAATTAAAGCCATCAGTGCAGTAAATAAATTAAAAGTTTTGCATATTTTCTAAATAATTTTAATTTATCAGCAATTTTTAATCGACAATTGTAACCTTATACTTGAATTCATTTTTACTAACTCAACTGATCTTCCCGTACTAACTTTTTATCCTCTGCTTTTTTTTAACGATCATTTTTGCTCCTTCCCCATCTGTCTACACCATTGTCTGAGATAAACCTTGCCACCCATTCGATGTGAAAAAATTTAATTTTTCCAGGAAACAATAACTGACGCATTTGAATTAGTTCTGTTTTTACTTATGAATTATTAGCCATTTGAAGTCTACTCGTTTTGAAAAACCTCCGCATACATTCTTGCACTTTACAAGAATTCCAAAAAATTTGGTCTTTTGTTTATAACAAAGAATCCTTAAATTGATTCTAAAGTGTTCTGGGGCTGTGTAATCGATATTCATTATAAATAATAATGGTTATTAATTTTCAAATAATTTACAAAATACTGAAGAACTTAGAAAAATGAAATAATTTCTATCCCTAATTTTCTTTATGGCTTTTAATCAACCTTAAATTTACTGATTCAAGAATTCCACTAATTTTGAATATAAACCTTGCAGAAAAGAACAATTTTTTCATTCAATTCTCATGAAAATTGAAACAATTAATAAATTTTGCAAAGCCAATTTTCATTTCAAAATTTTTTTAATTACTTATCTAAAGTAAAATTAACTGGTAATAATGATTGTCTTTAATGGACAGTTTTCAGTTTATTTCAAAATAAGCTTTACCAAGCAAGTCTTAAGAAATCGATGATTGGTGCTTGAAAGTGCCTGCCTCCGGTCACTTTTTACTTTTATTTATACATTTTCACTAGTGCTTGGAGGTCACCAATAAATTTGAGCTTTAATCCAGACATTGGAAAAAAAGTGTTTAAAAGTAAAGTGTTTCTGCCTTTTATTGAAATAGTTTACAAAAAAAAAAGCAAAATTTTGAATTCTTTCTTTCATTAATTATAAAAACATCATTATATGAAATGATAATACAAGTTACTGCAGTAAAACGTATCTAAAGTTGGAATGTAGGTAAACTAAATAATTCTATTTCTGATAAATATATGTACATTTGAAACAATTTATCTCTTTTACCAAAAACGTAATGGTAGTAAAACTTTCAATTCTAAGATTCGATATTGCGGAAGATTGGATATGCTTAAGAGTTTAATGTACACTAAACCCGTCGAGGATCAGTCGTACTTTCGCTGTTGGGATACTAAAATTTTCGGGGAGTGCCGTCCTCGGATCTAACGATTATTCAGAATTACGAGGCCCGTCCCAAAATAAGTCTTTCAGTGTTTTCACAGTGAACAGTTTAAAAATAATATTAATTTTTAAAAGAAATCACTAATTTTTCTCATCTTCTTCCAAGAAAGCAATCATTCGATTTATTAAAACCAAGTAAGATTCATTATTTCCTTTATTTTGAAAAACATTTTTAGACATTAGATTTTTACTATATATTATTCAGAACAAGAGGTAAATGTGAAGCAGCCTTAAAAAGTATTAGAAGAAATATCTTCTATTCATTATTTATCGAGACGTATAAAGCAATAAGAAATCAACCTGTCTTTATCTTCGTTTCGAAAAATATTGTTAGACATTTTTTTTTTAAATGTTAGTCCTTTACTGTATATTATCCAGAACAAACAGTAGATTTGAAGCAGCCTTAAAAAAGTATTAGAAGCAATATCTTTCATTCATTACTCATCGAGACGAGTAAAGCAATAAGAAATCAACCTGTCTTCAATATATAACAAGCGTCATATGCATTGCATCAACATTCAAATATCCACAATGTGATGCCTAGGCAACCGAATCAAAACCTTAATAGAAGAACTACTACGTCAAACCAAATTCGCCGCCAAAGTAGCAGGAAAAGCTAAACATAATTACCTGACACATAATCTGATACGAAATAATGGGGAAAGTAGCCAATTGATACTGGTGGGCCTTTTCTCTTTAAGTGGGAAGACTTGTCATTCTACAAATCAACAGGCCTTGCTTCTTGTAGTCGGGCAATTAGGGGTCGACAACTCCTCGGCTATCTGGAAGTGTGCCGTATCTCCACAGTAGCACGTCTAAATGGAAAGCAAATGGCTTCTTTTGCTTTTTTCTGTCTGTTTTCTATTCAGTTTCGAGGCGTCGTTAGGACTTGAATTGGGGTGGCTAAATGCATTTCTAAGTGGGAGTTCTCCTAATCAGACGAAGGCTTTTACGATACTTCTTTGAAACTGAAAGCTAAGGCATGTTCAGATACTCGAAAGAGCATTTGGAGTTTCCTTGTTGAATGATCAGGAAATTAAAGGGAATTTTCAGAATTGCAAATGTGGAAACAATAACAAATAATCGTGATAAAAGAAACAGAATTATTCAGATAAGCTATAAATTTGTCTTATATCAAATAAAATATACGTATTTGTCTTATCTGCTTGAGTAAAATACTCTCTGTGAGAAATGAAAAGAGTCGACTGTGGTATTAATATTTCGGTGCGAAAACGTACTCGGAAGTTTAAAGCATTCGCTATTCATTTCAGAAAATTGAATTTTACCGATTTAATTCTAGACAACACAATTTCTTTTTATTTGAAAACAAACATGCAAAAATGTGTAAATGAGTTATGGAATTCAAGAAGAATATTTTAAAATATGCAGTTTTGTACTTTAATGTCATTAAATTAGAAATTAATTAAAAATGTGAGTTATTTAATTAAAAAATTTTTTTACTGGTAAAAATGCATTAAATAGATATTATTGTTCAGCAACTATTAAATTTTTCAACACTAATTGAAAAATATAAAAAACTTGTAGTGACACACAAATGAATTTCTGCGTAGAATTTAAGTTTGAATGATAAATGTCTCAACATCCTAACTCTATGCTATATTGTAATGATACAAGTAGCAAATGAAAGAAGATTAGTTATATTCAAGTCCCGATTAGAAGGATTATTTTGGGACGGTTCTTTTCATTTTGAATCACAATCACATTACAAGAACGGCGCCTAATTTATTTTTCTCAATCAGTCATGCAAACTGAATTTTTTAAGTAAAAGCAAACATTTAAAAAAATTTTTTTTTACCCATTGATGAACATTATTTTTCTCAATAAAGGTGGTTTTAAATTACAATAAGGAATTTAAGTAATATGCAAAAATAATTTGAATATTAAATTATTAACTTCGAATCATTTCATTAAATATTTAGTTAAATCTTTTCGCTGAAAAACATTCCCCTATAATGTCAAAAGTGCAGTAAATAAATAATTATATTAATTAACCATCAAACTTTAAAATATTAAAAATGCAGATATGAATTACTGCTCAATATTCAGAACGCTTTCCTTTAAAACTTATATATAATATATATATGAAGGTTTGGTTTGGTTATATTAACGTCCCGTTTGAAGCAACACTAGGGCTATTTTGGGACGGACCTCGTAATTTTGAACCACGGTCAGATGACGAGGACAACACCTGAGATGGCACCCCCCTCTCCACACCACACCAGCGGGAGGACGTTTGGTCATGACGAATTTAACGTGCAACAGACCCCCTTACACGACGGTTCTTCGGTGGAATCGGGTCTTGAACCTGAAACCCACCGGTTCCAAAGCCAAGACCTTACCACCAGGCCACCGCGGTCCCTATATATATATGAAGGAAGCGGCATGTTTGATAGAGACATTTTATAAGTTGGTATTGAATGTTTTAACTTTCTTATATAAGAAATATACAAGATTTTGATGAATTTCTGCCTTTAATTATTTATTTATTTGAAATGTTACCTGTCTGTGTAAAAAAAAATTACGTATATAATTTTTTTGACTTAAAAAAATTATTTGTAATTATTTGAAATGTTACCCGTCTGTGTAAAAAAATTTACGTATATAACTTTTTTGACTAAAAAAAAAAATTACTTGTTCAATCATTTAAACGTTTAAATTATTTATTTTATACTCTCCAACATTTTGTTTACTTAACGTAGTAATTAATAATTTGGCATGTGATAACTATACATTTGTCATGTTATAAAAAATAGTTGTGTTATAATCAGTTAAAATTTTTCTCAAAAAAATTCTTAAACGTAAATAAGATTTTAACTAAAATTTTGTGACTATTAATTAAATAGTTATTTTTTTTATTGATAAAAGACACGAATACATTTTCAACTCAGGGTCCGTCAGAATTATTAAAAGGTTTTACATAAATTCAGATCAATTGAACTGAGTACATACATGTGTTGTTGTGTTATGACTTATGGCACTTTAAATGTCCGCTGACAATTTACTTTCAACGATTTAAGCCGAGTGAGTGTCTTTTTTTTTCCAGTAGCGCCAACTGAATCGAGAGTACGACTTAACTACTTCAAGTGTCACATTAGCTTGCACAACCCCCTTTTACAGTGCGGCACATTCACACACCTCACAGATCGAACAACCATGCCCTTACCAGGACTCGAACCAAGGACGCCCAGATCACGTGGAAGACGCGTTACCCCTATGCAAAGACGCCGGCGAATACGTATATTCAGTACATTAATAATAGCGTAATTTCTCATTGGCTTCAGTCCGAAACTTGTTGGTTTATGAATTCTTTTCATCAGCCGCCTCCCCCTAAACTTTTAGAATATCTCTATTTCACTTATTTCTTTCAGTGATTGAATCTATACGAAACAACTTTAAAAGGAAAAATCACCCATTTTTTTTAACAAACAAATTTAATTTTATTCGATATTAATCAATTTTATTCTTAATTTTATTCGAAATTAATCAATTCGAAGCTTCAAACCCGAGTCGCGAAGTTAGAAGGACATGAATGCATGCGCGGGGTGGCTAAAAAACTGTTTTCCACATGAATAGAAGGGAGTCTCCATATCTTGATTGGGGCGCACTAACGCCTCCTGTATCCCATTAAGTGGTCAACGATAATCTGGATAACCTTTCACACCCGCCGGGAACGGGGGAGGAAAAAAAAAAAAAAAAAAAAAAAAAAAAAAAAAAAAAAAAAAAAACAAGCTTCCGAACAAAATGAAAATCGTTTATGATTTCCTCCCAAATCGGTAAAGGAAAGGGGACTTGATCTTTTTACATTTCTATTAACTGCTTCGCGGATAAAATAATTCAAAAACATTTGATGGATTGTTAATACTATATGATTATTTTAATATCTGTGATGTTTTTGTGTCGAAGTACGTTTTAAAGAATATTAAATGAAATATTAAGAAAAAAGATAGTTTATGCTTTATAGATATTTTGATGTACTTGTATATAGAAGGGAGTTAAAGATTTTTTTTAATTGAAAATTCTTTTAAATATGGAGGAGTTTCTCTAGAAAATATACATACAGTAAATTCTGTAATATTTGAAAATTAAATGAGAGGAGCATAGATATTTCATTTGCTTGTAACAGCGAAAAGTTTGAAAGAAATATATTTTATTGTTACGTTAATTCGTACTTTACATTACAGTTTCGAAAAAAAAAATACATCTGTTAAAAAAATGCTTATTTATATATAAACACACTATACACACATCTTGAATTTTCAAAGTAAAAATGGAAGATTATTAGCAATCAAAAAGTAGTATATCAAACTAAAATGAATCATGCAGATATTACCTATTTTTGGAAATACAAATGAAATTTCTTTTTTCTCTGCTATGTAACTAATTAACACCTTCTTTTTAACTACTTAATAGTCTCGAACCATCAAATTATCGTTTCTCAAATTTAAGACACTGTAATTCAATACACACTTTAACATACATTAACATTTAAAGACGCTATGATTCGATATGTAAAAATTACATATTTCATAAAAACCTAAAGCATTCTATAGATTTGAGTTGTATAGAAGGTGTCATCTAATTAGATAACAGAAAAAAAATTAAATAATAAGGAGTTGAATTTTTTTTTTAATATTGAGCCATCTAAGATGACCTTAAAATACTTGCAATAATTAGGGCTTTCATACAATTTTTGCATCTAATTATGTCTGAATGACAATTCTAATTTACAAGATTAAGAATACAGTAATTCGATGCATGCAGGGAGCATGGACGAATCTGTTCAATGGTTAATAATAGAGCATTTTATAATGCTGATAAATGCTCATTTTTTTTATATTTATAGAGAAACTTCGGTTTGTGCAAATGGACAGCAGATGCACCTTAATTATTATGATTTCTTTTCTCCTGCTATTCCTTTCTGAAAACTCATTATTCTGTTTTTGAAAACGTAAAATACTGTTTTTCTTCAGAAATAGATCAGGAAATCATGTTGGGACAAAACATTAAGATTTTAATACTGAAACTGGTATTTGAACATCTGGAAGCATAAAAGTTTGAATAACATTATTTCGATGCTTAGAATAAATTAAATCTACTATACATTCAAATAGCTGAAAATCATTGATTATCTATTCAAGATCGGGAAATTTCTATGTTTCATTCAGGCAGGCAATTATCCATTTCTGTTTTCTGTACATTCACGAACAAATAGTCATGTAATGTCAACATATCCCTCAGACAATTTCCAGAAATTTCAGGAACAAGTTACCTGACATAATTTTTTTTATCGTGTAACTCTATCATGAAAAATTAGTCTAAAGTATGGATATCATTTGTTTCTTTTTACTACAGCTTTAGAACATTCAAATTTTCTAATGCAATGTGCCAGTTAAATTTTCTAATGCGAATCTTCGAGAATAATTTGAAGTTCCACTCACTTTTTATTCATATTACGGGTTTTATTTTTGTTACTAAACACTGTCACAAAGAAATAAAAGTTTCTTATGATAGTATATGGCCTGATGCTTGAATCCTGGATTATTTTTTAAAATCAGCCGTTCTTTCGAATTCTTAGCTCAGAGCCTAGTCTTCGAGTTAAAAGAATGGAATCCATTAAAAGCAAAATGTCTCGACAATGATGAAACATTTTCATGTCTTTGTTACGGGGGGGGGGGGGGGGGGAGAGATTGTGCTATCAAGTTTTGAGCTCGGCATTTGACGACAGATACATCATACCAGAACTGCTTTTCTACCTTCTTTTAACATCTAAGAAAACGTGAACTAGATTAAAAGATGGGAAGAGCAAAGATTCGTTAATGCAATTGACTTTATTTTCTCTGTTTTATTATTAATGATAACAAAATGGAGCATCGTAGCGTAATCGCAAATAAAAATGTGCAGGTATTTAAACAATATTTGCTTGTAAAAAAATGGTTATGATACAAAAAGGAAAAAATCCTTCAATGATAAACATTAAAAAAAATTGAAAACCTAATTAATTTATTGAACATATGCAAGAAAATATTAGTTACAAAAATGGTTGGTCATACTTGTATTTCTTCTTGAAACTATGTTTAAATTCAAAACTTATGTATTTTACTGCAAAATATATATAAATTCATATGTATGTTTTATTAATAATTATAACATGAAAAAAACTTTCTTCTATTTAAACGATATGGTCAGACATATAGCCCGGAAAACCCAAAATTATTGCGACAATAATTTCAAATAATCTTGAACAGTGTTTTTTAATTGATTGCAAAGATACAACATAAACCTTAATTCAAGAACATAAAATTGTCGTTTCTGTATGGAGACAATCATTTTGAATCATCTTAAATATTAGCAGCCAGATACAGCACTTTTAGTTCGAACAAAGCGGTTTACTTTTGAAGAAATATTGTTCGCAATTCATATATTTTGAAAAATAATAACTTTGCTGAACAATATATAAAAGAAATATTACATTTGAATTCCATATTTTACATTATTGTCGGAGCTCATATTTAAAAAAATATCCAATAAGCTTTCCAATATATTACCGTTTGTATTCATTTATTGTGAATTATCAACACCTTAGGATGATTAGAATAATTTTCTAACAGTTTGACTTTTCATTAAAAATCATCTAAATAATATCTCACAAGACTAAATTGAAAGTATATCTGAATAGTGTGCTGTGAAAGGAAACAAATGAAAACGTTTCAAATTATAACTGAGAATAATTACAGTTCGTCTGAATTTTTTTAATTAATTTTTTTATTGCCTTGAAATTTCTACTGTTGAATAAATTATTATTTTAAATAGTTGTATTTTATATTGTAGCAATTATCCATTTAATTTTGTTGGCTTATACCAAAATATAAAATTAATTAAAGGTTAAAATCGGTAATTCCATTATTTCATTAGATATAACTGATCAGAAATATATATTATTGAAAAATTGAAAGAAAGCCACTTTAAGCGAAGACTTTACTTACATGTTCATTCTACCATCTGATTAAAGAAATGTTTCACATCTTTTCATCCGTCATTGTATTTTGACGTGATTGCTCTTTGAGCTGATAAGAGAAGATATTAAAAACGTGCCAAATGTTCCTGTGAGCGGCAGATTGAGAGAAACAGACTTGTAAACATGTTGAGAGCACAGATAATGTTCAAAGGTTCCGTAGTGTCAAGAGTACAGTAATTATTTTGATAGAAATAAATAATTTGTTTTAGTCATCATGTTTCTAAATCGGAATTTTTGAATCCTTTTATAATCTTAAGATCCATATCCTGATCCTTATCGTTATCGTTTGTTTTATAGAGCGTCAACAGTCCCGGTTTCGCCATTAAACAGTTAAGGATATCAGCGAACAATTTTGATTAATTTTCTTCCTTTTTTTTTCCAATTTTTGAACGTTTCTTTTAGCGATAAATTTTGTAAAACCTTCCTTTTTATTATCACAATTCGATACTGAAATTTTAAACTGTCCTAAAGAAATTAAATGTTAAGAAAATCCTTTTGAGAATTTTATTTCAACATCTGGATATCAAATTTAAAGATTTGTTTCTCATTGATTTTTAAATAAATTTTTGAATATTCAATTTTTAAGGATTGCATTAATATCAGTCATTGTTTTAATTAGAAAATTTTTCTATTTTGTTCATTTGTAAAACTAAACATAACACTTAGTTTATTAAAAATTATAATTATTAGTTATTATTAATTATTATTATATTAAGAACAATGGTGCTACTGCTAATGTTAATCATGAAATGTTTTACAATTCAATAATGCCGGCGTTCTGGAATAGGGGGTAGCGCGTCTTCCCCGTGATCTGGGCGTCCTGGATTCGAGTCCCAATTCAGGCATAGTTGTTCTCCTTCTGTGTTTTATCTGTGAGGAGTGGGAAGGTGCGCCCCTGTAAAAAGGGGTTGTGCAAGCGAATGTGACACATGAAGTAGCTAAGTCATACTCTTGACCTTAATTGGCGCTATTGAAAAAGTAAGAGATGCTCACTCGGCTTAAATCGCTGACAGGTAACTGTCAGCTGGCTTGTAAAGTGCCGCAAGTCATAACAACATTTAACTATAATTAGTGAAGTTACCAATTATGACGTCATATTTGCCCCATTTTGAACAAAATGAACTTAAGGCCAATTGTGCCACTAAGGCATTTAAAAATGGCAGAGCATTTATCATTTTAAATTAGTTAAAATTTACATATATTTCTCAAAATTCAGAATTAAATTCGATACAAAACAGCATATAGTTCAATTTTATGTTGCTGGCAGTATAGGAACAAGTCACAAGTCTTTACCACTTTTGTTATTTAGAAACGGAAGTGGCGAGATAAAGATTAAAGCCAAAATACTTCAAAAGCAACAGTAAATTTTTCTTTTAACCTCCTTTCGATTTTTCCATTTCTACTATAAAAGGAAGCTGTAATTCTGAGTACATTTATTTGAATTCACAATATATATTTACTGGGTATGCGTCTATTGTATTAAATCAGCAAACAGTGAAGTTCTGCGCTTTGATAATACATAAATAAACAGTTTAAAATATTCTTTTCGACGGGAATCATGCATGATAATACTCTAAGTGTGGTGTTCTATAAATAGCTTAATTTATTAATCAGTTAGTAATACATCATTATTATTTTAGATTTATAGCATTACGTTAATTTTGATTAGCAGAACAATCGTAATAATATCATATGAAAATATACAAGTTTTTCAAATGACTAAAACTTACCAATAGGCTTGATGTACTCCAGGTGATTATGACCTAACGATACATCAAATTAAATGCGATGCATGTAAATAGTTAAAATAATACTATTTTGTTGAAGTGCTGTATTTCTTGAGTAAATTAAATTATTATATGTACCTATATACATAACAAAAACAAAATTTGGACTTCTAATGAACAAAATATTGACATTCATTTTAAATGCAGATACGTAAAATCTACATATACACTACAAATAATGCAGACATGTTTCGTTTCTTTACATTACAAAATTTTGTTAACAATCTAGTAGGACACCTTGGTAATGTTTATTTAATCTAATTTAATAATAATTAAATAATTTGAACTTAAGTTTTCTATTTTTTAATGTGTCAATAACATCAAAAATATAAAAGGACTTATCTGAGTTTCTTGGGAGCATCATAGTCACTACGGCTCACAACAAGATTGATGACATCTTTCAACAGTTTCGCACGAAATTCATTAACAAGTGAGGGTACTTCACTGTGAGAAAGATTTTATTCCCCACTGCAAGCATCTTTCGCCTCTATATCGAGTCAAAAGTTGACAGCATTCTACTAAATAACATGATTATGACAAAGAGCCATTTTAGCTTCCCTTGCAGATCCTTCTTAAGCTTATTATCCGGAGCCACATTTAATTGCCGGACCTAATTTTTAACAGAGAATTCGCTCACCTACTCATATCTCTCAACTCATCTACTACTCTCAATCGACTCAATATTGACTATTCGACTCGTCGACAAACTTAGTACTGAATGGCTTTTAGAGGCCAGAATACCATGCTTTTTATAGCTTCTGTGACAGAGCAAAGGTTTCCAAAAATATCTCTAAAATTCGAGTCTAAATGGAGCTATCGCGAATATTCTTGTAATTTCTGTAATCTTTGATTTTGTCGTCAAAGTCCCCAAATTCTAATTCTTTGTCTAGAAAGGGGACGTCATCGATTCGGCATCCATCAGAACTATCTTCTTTACCAGGAGACTTACTGAGCTGGAAAGCAATATAAAGAATTCATAAAAGTATATATTATCAGAAAAGATCATTTGATTACTTAGGGCAAAAAATAATAAACATTTCTTCCAAGAGAATTGTCTCTTTCACTTAAAAAGTTGGTTTTTATGAATAATCATTTATAGAAACAGTGATCTTACGAATTTCAATTCCGATGAAATGCTGAGGTTAAAAAAGTACTCAGATTATTCTTAGTTTCTGAAATCTTTCTAAAATTTCTTATTTGAGTCAACTGTTGTTTAATAATTTAATGACAGTTATAAAATGCATTTTTTACAAGATTTTAGAGTGTGCAATCACACATAGGTAAATTAATCTTTCTTTTGTCACCTAAATTGAGGCTCTGCACCAGTTTGCCGTGGTCATGTTTAATGTAGAAAAGTGATTCTAAGATCATCCGACGTATTCTTCTTAAAAAGTGCATTAAATAATAACCCTAACAAAGTAATTTTTCATTTCTGAATTTACAATTCGATCATATATCTTTATATATTGTGGTATCTATTCTATAAATGAATAAATTTTCATTGTATTTAGATGTAAAGAAATTTTTCACTATATTTTTACAGATATTTAGTTCATAGAAATATTGCCTTACAACTTCATTCATCTTATCAATTTAATATAAGTAATTTAATCTTTTGAAATAAATTATAAACTTGCCATTTTTACGTAGCATTATTTTAATTATTTTCGGCAAATCTAAACTATTCTTTATAAAAGATCACAATTATTTATTTAAAAAAAATATTGTCTTTCTCTGTAGCGTACGAAGGCGCGGTTGCCTAATGGCAAGGCCGCGGCTTCCTCCTCGGAGGGCTCCCGGCTCTAGACCTATCTATCAAAAAACCATTGGGTAAACGGGGCTAGTGTATAGCCGTCGGCATCAAATATACTTCTACAGGTGTAACATGGGAACTTAGAGAGGGAGATGTTACCTTCGCCATTTAACCGCGGATCAGAATGAAGTGGCCCTCCTTAAAACAAACTTAGTGTTGATTTAGAATGGAAAATTAATATATATAAACTGAACAAAACTTTCGTATGTTTGCAATATTTGTATATGTTGCAACATGGGAACTTAGAGAGGGAGATATTACCTTCGCCATTTAACCGTGGATCAAAATGAAGTGGTCCTCCTTAAAACAAACTTAGTGTTGATTTAGAATGGAAAATTAATATATAAAAACTGAACAAAACTCTCATATGTTTGCAATATTTGTATATGTTGCAACATGGGAACTTAGAGAGGGAGATGTTACCGTCGCCATTTAACCGCGGATTAGAATGAAGTGGTCCTCCTTAAAACAAACTTAGTGTTGATTTAGAATGGAAAATCAATATATAAACTGCACAAAACTCTCATATGTTTGCAATATTTGTATAAAAATGTCTTATGAAAAAGGTAAACTTTCCAAAATTTCACTGAAAAATGCACACAGATTGGTTCATCTAACAACAACTTTGAAACAATATACATTCCTGTCTCCATAAATCCGTGCTTTAGCCTCCCTCCGAATTTGGCCTGTACAAATTTGAGTTTCTTGAATTTACTAGTGACACATTTTCGGTTAAAAAAAATTTTTTTTCAGGGCAGATTTCATTAAAAATTCCTTTGCAACGGTAATAATGATAATTAATTAATTAATGATACATTTCAAAATATTAAACAATTGTTTGATATTTTTTATAAAATGACTTGGCAAAATGAATTTTTGTGAATAAATTTACTTTTCCAATACAATTAGAAGAAACATTCTTAATCCATAATTTAAGTAGCTTAGGAATTTTAGAGGGAAATTCTTAAAAATATAAATATAACGTAAAAACCGAGCCTTAAAATTAGCATGTTGCTGTACAATTACTTGTTTTGACTATAATTCCAATAAATAATATACTTCTTACTTACATAAATTAATAAATTTTACGATAATACAAAACATCAATAGAATTTCTTCTAAAATGCTTAAAAATAAAATACATATAAGGAGTTCAGTAAAGACTGTGGCATAATCACTGCAACGATATTTACATCAATGATCAGTAACATTTTCCCTTTTAGATCTGTAAGCCAAAGTAGGAAAGCAGCGTTTCAATTTGCCCGAGATCCCCAATACGAAGTCTCCTCCGAGAAATGCATAACTATCGAGGGGTAGAAAAAAAAAACAGTCCGAATGAAAGGAAGAGTCGGTTAGTTTTTAGCTCCAGTCGGGAAGGTGGTGGCAGCTCGATTAATGGGGAAAACACATTCACCCTCGGAAAAGCAATTTTCATTTTTCACGCTTTGTAGTCTCTCTCTTATCTGATTCCTGTCGCTGACGAGGCAACTTGAAAACGTCCGACTCTACGGTTAATGATCGCCGAGTCAATGGTTTAAGTTAGCTTTTTTTTTCGACACCTCCCCTCTTGCGATGATGGGGATCGACTACCACCCACTTGTCGATGGGCACAGTTTTTTTTCCATTACGAATAATCTTCGATGGAAAGAGATTCGGTAGCAAAATCAGACTAGAGTATTGAAACAGATTTTTTTTTACTACCCTGAAGAAGTTTCTGATGAAAAGAAGAGTGTTGAGAATGATTTTTCATAAAACTTGTTCGAATGCATTCCAATTTTGAATTTTATAAGTGGTTTAAATCGATTTATTCATTGTATTGCTTCAGAAAATTGCAACATATTTATAATAAAAGGACATACAATAAACTATTAGGTGCTTGTATGTATTTTGATAATTATTTCACTTTAAAAAGGCCTTTATTGAGAAAAATTGGTACAATATATATCAATCAAAATATTTTCCATCATTTTCTTCAACTTTTCCCCATTTTCCTCCAATAAGTCTTGCAACTGATTGTCTTAGAATTTTTTTGGTCCTCCAGGCCGTTCTTTGTCATTGACATCGAAATCACCACTCTTAAATCGTTGAAACCGAAACCGATAATTGGGATGTGACGGAGCAGCATCACCATAAGTTTCTAAGTGTCTGATGGGCTTCGGCAGCAGATTTATTAAATTTAAAAAAAAAAGCAACGAATGTCGAAAATGCAATTTGGAGCGGTCCATGATTGGAGTCTTTATACACTGAATAACTCAATAATACTAAATGGAAAACTTTCAAAATGATAACAATAAAGTAATAGTAAATTGGTAAAATCCAAAACCGTTGCCGTTTATATAGATACTTCGCATGTTTACCTATAGATGTCGCTGATTGAAATACATGCAAGCATCTAATAATACCCTCTATTTATTAGTGGTGAATTTGACTGTTTTATATCTTCGAAATGACATTGAAACATGCTGTAAGGTATAGAGGTTTCCTGGTTCTTTTAGTATCATTAAGCAAAATGAGATATATATCTGTGTGGGATGTTACTCTTTTCAACAGCATAAAAAAATCTTAACATTGACGATGAGTTGAAAAAATTTGCAAGAAGATGCAATCGAACCTCGTTATCCTAGCTGAGAGAAATCAGAATATCAAAAAATAAGTTGATGCAGATTAAATTTTAAAGCATGACTTCTTTTCTTTCAACAAGGTTTATATGAAATTATAAAAATAAATCCATTTCTTATGAAACATTGTAACAAGCTGAATGATCAATCAGTGATCAAAAGATTTTTCTTTAGCATTTTTTCAATGATTGTTTAAGGCGTAGTCAAAGAATAACGCATTTAGTAAAATTTATTTTTTTAAAGATGTGTAGAATTTGTTCTCATCTCTATTGAAGTGCTTAAAAATGGTAAGAACTTTTAATAATGGTAGTGGTAACTAAATAATTTTTTAACCATTTCATAGCGACGTATGAAAAAGCTTCGCAGTCATAGGCCTTACATCTCTCCAGATAAGCATGTATCCCATCTTGAAAACTTGTTATATTCCTAACTCTTCTGACTTTGCAATCAAATGATTCTCTTTCTCCAGCTCAGTTGAAGTTTTGAGGAACAGGAGTTCGATTATTTTTACAGACAATGAAATATTCTTGATACGATAATAACTTAAACTTTAAAAAAAGTCTTTTTTCCCCTGCTAGAACTGACAGCGTTTTTGAATTTTGTCATTTTAAATTAGTCAACTAGTATTTTAAAGAAACGCCCCCCCCCCGTTGTTTCACAGACCTTCCGGGAGGCGGCTATTCTGATGGTCCGAAACGGTTTAAAATACTGAAATTCAAATATTCATAATTCAGTCAAATGATTGGACCTTTCTTTGTTATTTTTTAATTGTTAATGCATCAAAAATATTTGCTTTATTTTACTATTTAGGGCCGGAAGACTGCAAAAATTTAGACATAGTCATTTTTTCAGCAATACATATTGTTTGTTATATGTCCTGCAGTGCATGTAACAACATAATATAATTCTTTGCATAAGTGAAAATATTTTTTAGCTAGAAATCAATGCATATTTCTGATGGTGTAGGAATGAGCTATTACGCCGTCATTCAAGTGCCACAATATCTCAAAAAGCAAAATTTGGAAATGCAATCTTTAAACCATGGCGAACTATTATTAATATAATTATATAATATTATATAATTAATAAATTATTTTAAACTGTTCATAAGATTATTACCTGCTACAGAAAAGAAGACGATCCGCTCAACATGTAAAAATTTTACCTCATCTCTTTAAAAATTTCAGATTTGTTGTAATAAACGTGGAATTGAAACGATGAAGTATCAGATTGTAAAAAATTGTCCTTATTCATATATTTGCAACAAAACACCTCTTTTATGCTTTTCAAGAACGCATATTTGAAATTAAAGGTAATTGTTTTAAAAATTTCAGATTTGCTGTAATGAAGGTGGAATTGGAATAAGGAAGTATCAGATTGTAAAAAATTGTTCTTGCTCATATATATTTCTGTTATTTGAAACATTGATACATCAAATAATTTTGTTCAATATGTTTAGTAAATATAATTGACTGAATGCTACTACCGAATCTTTTTTAGGTTGTTTAATATTAAAAATGATAATTATGATTTGAGACATAATAACTATTTATATGCTACTGCACAATCCATTATTTAAATATTTTAAGTTCCAAAGAGATTATATTTCTCAGTGTCAACTTTTTTCAAACATTTTGCACTTTACAACTTAAAGCTGTAAAATATTTCTGTAAATTATACTTAATCCCTATTTTAAAACGTTTCGTAAAAAAACACCAACGACATCATCTTTTAACGTTTTGAAGGTGCAATACAATGTGTATGAAATTTATAGATGCAAAGCAAACAACTTGAACTATTAAATGTGATACTTTTTAAGCCGTAAAACCTTTTATGATGATGGAGACTTAACTATATTGATTTATGTTTAGTTCATCCCAAATGTTTTCAGTTGAACAATGTAAAACTAAATCCGAAGAAATATGACTTGGAAAATGTCAATGATTCATTGAAGTTGTGAGTGGATATGCATATTTAGTGTCGGGTATTTTTTTTTTCTGGCGATTTCAAAACGCATGGTGTCTTTTCAAGGAAAAGACGATTATAACTGTTTTTGAAGCTTGAACATCCATGACAGTAACTTTTTAGTGAGGCGTAGGTAGAAAAAACATTGTTTTCTGGGAAGTAACTCTATCTGGTCGGCTCATGTCAAAGTAGTTGTTTTTAAACTTTGACTTAAAAAAAAAGAGCTCCGGGGAAGATCTCTATATTAAAAAAAGCACTTTTTAAGCTATAAAAGAATAATGACTTATCTTTTATTTGATTAAATATAATACGATTTGTGATCCCCTTATTGTTTCAATTTCCTATAAACTTCTTCTTTCTTTTACAACTTTATATTTTGTAATCTAGTTCAGAGAGGGTAATTAATAAATATAAAAAGTATCCCTTTATAAAAAAAATTTACTCACGAGATAGAATAATCATATTTAATTAATTGGTTTTTTGAAGACAATATATAAAGGATCTAGATATGTTTATATGTAATGCTAAGCGTAAAAAAAGATAGAAAAGAAGACTGCATCAAGCTATAAGCTATTAAAAGTCACCATTTCTCAGAAAACTAAAATTAATAAATTTATGAAATACTTTTTTCTAATGAATGTAACAGTCGTGGAATTTCTTCAATGATATGTTTGCTCCTTGATTATCAAACAACAAGTTCAATTTCTGAAATTTAAAAAAAAATTTTTTATAGTCTAAGACAAGAAAGAGGCATGCTCTGATGAGAAATACAGAGAGTCATAGAAAAAGAGTGCGAGAATGCATTCTAAGCTTATATAGCCTCAAAAGGGAATTTTCTCTTAATTTAATCTGGAGAAGCATTTCGACGCGTGTAGACCTCTGAGAATGGGAGGGAAAGAAACCTTGTAAAATGAAGTTTGAATTCAGGTGATTAGAATAATTAATTTGGAAAACTATTAAAAATTGAAATTATATATACACTGGTGTGCAAAACGTAAGCAACAATGCAAATTTTAAGCAGATAGCCATGAAATTGCAGAAAAGGAGTTCTTGCGATCAGTACAATGAACACGTAATTCAAGAGAAAGGTCATGCGTATGCAAATATCAGGAACAAAACGTCACAGGCGACGTGAGCATACGCAAAACACGTGCGGAAGGGGCGCGCAGCTCAACACTACAATAAAAGGAAGGACGGAGACGCAATTAAAGACATTCGCTGCAAGTGCATGTGAGTTAATTCGGGAAATATGGCTAGCAGAAATCACCTGGACGATTTCACACGTGGAAGAATGATCGGAAAGCTGGAGGAGGGGCGTAGTGTGACCAGTGTAGCTGAAGAGTTCGGAATCAACAAAAGTGTCGTTTCGCGCGCTTGGAAAGCCTTCCAAACCACAGGTACAGCTGTGAGAAAGGTTGGTGGTGGCCGCCCCAGGAAAACAACTGCAGTGGATGACCAACATATCGTCCTGCAGGCGAAAAGAACCCGAAACCAGTCAGCAAGCGCCATTGCTCAGCAACTGTATGCAGCAACGCGGCGACAAGTGTCGCGTTTTACTGTGTCCAGACATCTTCACAAAGGTGGCCTATTCGCCCGCCGTCCTGAACGCTGCATCCCTTTGACAGTTTCCCACCGGCGGCACCGTTTAGAGTGGTGCAGGGAGCACAAAAACTGGACATCTCATCAATGGAGTCGTGTCCTCTTTACAGATGAGAGTCGTTTTAGTGCCACAAGCGATTCCCAACGCAGTTGATTTGGAGAGAGGTCGGGACACGGTTTCATCCCAGTAACATCACAGAAAGAGACCGTTTCGGTGGTCCTGGAGTTGTCATCTGGGGCGGCATTATGATGAACGGGCGGACTGAGCTCCACGTTTTCGACAGAGGTTCTGTAACTGGAGATCGCTATTGTCAGGAGGTGATCCTTCCCCATGTGCGTCTGTTCCGAGGTGCCATTGGATCAGACTTCGTTTTTATGGATGACAATGCACGGCCACACAGGACTCATGCTGTTGAGGAGCTCCTGGAAAGTGAAGATATCACTCGAATGGATTGGCCGGCGTGTTCCCCTGATTTAAATCCGATAGAACATGTGTGGGATGCTTTGGGGAGATGCCTTGCGGCACGATTACATCCTCCTGGGAACACCCGACAACTTAAACAGATGCTAATTGAGGAATGGGCCTTCTTACCTCAAGAACTGTTGGACAACCTGGTGCTGAGTATGGGGAGACGGTGCGAAGCAACCATTGCAGTAAGGGGAGGGCATATTGAGGGCATATTGCTTGCTGTTCTTCCTCTTGGACAGACAATCATGTGTAACGATACTATGAGTTCAATAAAGCCATTTTTTGTTTGATTCCATACTGTATGCATTATATTCATTTCTGCGCAACTATGCTTTCGTCATTCTTTCAGAACAAAATGCTGTATCTCATTTCTGAATTTCATGTCTCTCAGATGATTTCTCGTGAAGTTATGGCAAAAAACATACCTGTTGCTTAAGTTTTGCACACATATACACACCAGTGTATATGTGTGATGATATTTTAAAATCTAATTTAAACTTAATTAATTTCTTAATTTTTAGCTCAATTTAACCCATGTTAACTTCATTCTAGAACATTCTCTTATTTCCTGATCCCATTCCACTTATTCTATCTAATTAATTCAACAGAAGCTTTGTAAAATTTCTGAATCGGCTAAAAGCCTAAATCTTCCCATACTCCGAGTGAAGGGACAAAATATCGCTGACTTGACAAATTCTTCTAAAAAATCCCTGTGTTTCCCTTGCTTTTTTATTGACATGCGATTGAAATCCCTATTAAAACATCACAGTATATAAGACCAGGGATAAAATGTTTATCAGCTTTTCCCTCATTTCTTTCTGTGTCGTTCTGTGTTGTGTGTGTGCTCATCGCCCCTGCTTGTACATAATGCGTGTTTCTCCGAGATAAAATAAAATGACGTCAAGAAATCGAAAGTCTCTTCACTATCTTCGAAACTGGCTTCTGATTAAAAAAATTATACGTTTACACACACACACACACACACACACACACACACACACACACACACACACACACACACACACACACACACACACACACACACACACACACACATCGTGTGTGCGTGTGTATGTGATAATTTCTAGTTAATCAATGATTTCAAAATAATATCCTAATCATTGGAAATCCGGCTTCACTGTTTCACTGTAACTCTTTAACTTCTGAATTACGCTCGCTATATTTTTTCGCACAGAAAATAAATACCTTACCACAGAATTCCTTTCAAAAACCGCATAAGCATTCACGGTCTCTTGTTACCCTGCTTTCTATCTTCTTAGTCGTTTCGCTGCAGTGCTGTTTTCATGGCTTTAACAAAGAAATCTAGACATAAGATAAAGTTTGGATTATTTCCTTAAAATTATAAAGAATAAAAATAGTTTAAAAACTTCATGACTTTTTTTTTCAAAGTATATTTTATAAAAAGTCGACAGAATATCATCTGTTTGGTGGGAGAAAAAAACCCTTAAAATTTCGACACCATTGACAGGCCACACTGATTAGTCTCTTTTCAATTTGCTCTTTTTCTTTGTCTTCAACTTCATTAAATTTCAAATTGTTTTTACCATATTCTGCATGCAATTAAACAATATTTCCGTAATAAAAGCTACGGCGATCTCTCCTCATATTACTTTTACTCTCCTCCAATAAATTCTTAAAAGTGCATCGGTATCATCAAAGAAAAATGTGTGTGCTTCAGTTCCAAAAATTTTATTCGACAACTAAAAAACAATAAGTATTTTTATCAGTCTTGTTTCAAATATGCTTTTTTCAAGTTCTTCAAGTGTTTTTTAAAATGTGATACATTTTACTAAAAAATTACTAAAAAAAAACGAGTTAAAAAATTGTTTAAACATGGACAAATGACAAAAGAAAAAAAAAGTGCTGGAATTATCAAAATAAATGAAAAATAAGCAGAGAAAGTTGCTCCAGAATTTTTGAAATTGTGTTATGTTTAACAAAATCATTAAAAAAGTACACTTGCTTAGTAATGGCAAGAATAATTGTGTGGAGTTTGCCGGTTTAAAAGATAATCTAAAAGCATTGGGTAAATCAAAATTACAAAAGGTGTTATATTTAAAAAAAATCCTAATATTTGTGAAAATTTCCACAAATATTATCTGGTTTAAAAATTTAATTTGGTTCAAAATTTTAAATTATATATGCAATTGGAGCATGGAAAGATATTCTTATTCATAATAAAGATATATAACTGCTTACTTTTTCAAATCTCTGGTTATCATTTTTACCCTAGATTGGTAGAGAGATAGTTGCGATGACGGTTAGCCCATATTTGACTATTAAAAACCCAAATAAACTTATTTTTGTAAGTGATAATATCACCTTGTATTATTCTTCTAATGAGAATATGTTTTACAAATATCGATTCCACGAAATTATTATTCTACTTCACATTGTCACGCTATGGCCTCACCCTTGCTGATACTATTAAAATGTAATTAAAAAATTTTGAAAACAAACTTGGAAAAAAAATGACATTTGTAAACAAAATTATTTTTTAGATAATTCTGAAAATAAAATTGTTGACTTCCACTTGAGCGTAAACCTATCACGCTTCAGATTGTTATAAAGAATATTTAGAGATTAAAACTAAATTAAATCAAAATAATATTTGAAAATGCTTATGAAATATCAAGAAATCCTTCGCTAAACAACTTAAACAAGCAGTTTTATTAATAAAAATTATCTTTCCTCTTACTGAAATAACTTCTCAAAATGTAAGATGGCTTTATATCATACAAATCTGATTGAAATCGAAATATTTTACAGAAATCTGTTTTTAGTGATACTTTTTCATGTTATTTATTTCAATGCGTTTGAATTTTTGTACATTTGTAATTATTTTGTTAGATTTTTGCATATTAAATAATCGTTCCAAGTCTTGACTAGAGACCAATTCAATTTTAATATTGTTTAAACATATTTACTAAGGTAATACATCTTCCTAGAATCTTACGATGGCCAGGGCCCAGCTGTTATACGAGGCTTGCGGTGAAACTGTAATAAATTCTGATAAATAATTTCTTAATCATCTGTACTTCTGCTTCACTGTAACTATATTTAAAGAATTTCGAGGGCTATATATATTTTTTTTCACAGAACCAATCAAAAACGCTGTGGCGGCAATTCCTTCAAAAAAACTATATAAGCTTTCACGCTGTCTCTTTCGCCTGTTTTCTGCATTCCTAATCGTTTTGCTGCCCTGCTCGTGTCGTGTCTTTAACAACGAAATATAGATAAAAAAAATAAAAATTGGTCTATTTTCTTGAAATTATGAGGGAAAAAAGTCGTTAAATAATCCCTTGACTGTTTCTTCAAAGTATGTTATATATATATTACTGAATTACATATTTTTACAGTTTGTATCACTAAAAGCTGATTATATATATATATATATATATATATTTCGATAGGCAATGAAGTCAATTTTGGTTCCGAGGAAAATAAAATAAGACATAAAGGGTGCATTAAACTAATAAATTGAAAAAAGCCAGGTGTTTTGGAAGTCTTCCTTCGTAAAAAATAGTATTGAGTGCTGACTTCTAACATTCTGTCAACTTTCCTTCAAAAAATTTCATTCAGTTATCATTCTCAATTACCTATTTTTACAAGATCTAATAGAAGAGTACCAAATTTTAATGACTGTCAGTCTGTATCACTAGGAGAATTTTTTTTTTTTCTTCATCAAAGTTGGAACATAGATTTACTAAAATTTGTTGAAGTTTCTGTCCACCGATGTATAAAGTCTTTAGAATTTCGTTTTAGAAGACACTCTTAATAGTAAACGTAATCCATATATTACAGGCTGAGTCATATATGAAAAATAATATAATATTTTTATTGGAAAAGACATATTAAACAAGAAAATATTAAATATTACATTAATTTATATAAAATTGAATTATTTTATTTCATATCTACACAACGATTTAAAATTTACTTTTAATTATTTTCGATGATTTAAACAACATTTCCTTTTGTTGCAGTAAGCATTCGAACAATAACCTAATTTAATGTGAAATTGTGCAATTACAGTATTATCGAAAGAATTGCCATTTTTAAATGATTAAAAATCAAGCACAGAAGACAGAGATAAATGTACTAGTTTTATTTCGGAAAATAATACTGCTTGACGTTTTGTTTCTTTTGGATTATATTTAATACAAATCGTATTCCACATAGATAAGCAATCATTTAATTGATGAGGAAAAATCGCGAGTTTTATATCATGAAATCGTTTATATCAAAGTTTATGTGTATTTTAAACATGAAAATTGTTGCATATTCTTCTTTGTTCTATTTTGGAAATCTGCATACTGAGATTTAAAGAAAATTATCAGTTTTATCAAAAATTAATTCATATTAAGTTTAATTTTGATATCTTCCAAGTGTAAAATGAGCATCAAAGCTAGAAAATTTATTATTGTCAAATTGTCAAGAAAATTGGCTTTATTGTTGCTTTCATTGAATATTTTAATCTGAATTATGAATATAGCTTCATTAATAGAATAGTTATGTTATTTTACGATACTTCATTGGTTTCAATTAGTCCGAAGTTAAACTATTAAAAATTAACACTGGATCTAATTTATGAATAATGAAACAAATATTTTTTTAGTAATTTGAATGTTAAAAACAAATATTTTATAAATATATAATATTCAAAAAAATTTAAAGAATTTATAAAATTTACGGCTATTATATAGGGTGCATATGCATATTTTCCAAATATTTGTCTTTCTTGTGTGCACGCATGAATTCATTCTTGTCATTCACTTAAAAGTCGTAAGTTTTATTCAGTGATGTTTTTTAATTACCTATTAGTACAAGTATAATTTTGCATATTAGCTAAGGAATCCTTTGCTTATAATACAATTCCTTATTCAGAATTTTTTTAACAAATAAAAGCTGCTGTAAAAAGTGACCGATATTTGATACAGGCAATTGAGCACTCGCCCCCTCTGTGCTTTCGGGCGTCGGTCTCTTGTTTCGTTTTCTCTTCCAGTGAAAGAATTGCATTAAAACGCGAGTCAGTTTTAGGTGATGAATGACCCAAAGTCAGTTCGAAAACGTTAAATTGTTCATCGTATATATAATAGACTCGAGCAAAAAGAACAACAGCTTGCGAACGATTGCCTCGCGCAAAAACCTTATCTCAAAGAGGACTTTTAAATTTATTTATTAAGAGGCAATTGCTACGGATAATCTACAGAAGCCGTATAATTGATAAACAGTATTTTTTTTTTCTTTCTTTCTTTCGAAGATCAGAAATAGTCGTCCATCAGAAAGATCGAAACGATTGATATGTTTACGAGAATTAGCATAGTGATTTCTATTCAGAAATGACTTTTAGAGTGTGTAAATTCGTGTATATATTCGAAAATTTATTTGTATGATAGTATTTGGACTGGATTGATCTTCGAAAAACAGGAGGGGTGTTTATTGAACAGATCTTTTCTAAGTGGGAGCAGTATTTATTTTCTCTGAAATGAAGTGTGAACTTTTCATCGCTGTCAGTTAGCGCTTGATGACACACAAGTGATAAAAGTTATTTTTGTTTCTTGGGATAGATTGATTGCGACAAGTTGTTTCGTTTGTAAAAGCTTGTTGGTATACAAATAAAAATGACCAAATATATGTATATAACCCGAATCAACGTTTTCTTGCTCTATCAGAGTGTCACCTCTGAAAAAAAAAAGAATACTTGAGCTGCATAAGTTATATACTTACAATACATTGCTATGAGTGTTTTTACTTGTTATAGATAAGGCATTTATGAACAGCAAAAACTCATTTTCACTTTTCTTTTAAATGCATAAATTTTAGTTGACATGTTTGAATTTGGATATTTCCATGAAGTGAATCATTTGAACAGATATTTTTTTTTCGAATATTTAAGCAATTACTATCCCAGAATTTAAATTATCTCAAACTTAGAGTTTTGTATTTAAAAAACTTTGCTTAAGATCCCAGAATTCAATACATTTATAAGTTTTTGTGATTATCCAAGACAGTTGTAAAATTGTTAGACACTTACTGATGCTTTCTGTTAAGTCAAATTTCGAGGTTATGGCTAAAATAAAGTTTTGTGATAAAAAAAAAATCAACAATCTTGTTACTGATTTTTTTTAACAGACTTGTTTCTTTTCGGTTTCTAAAGCATTTAGTTTATGGCTTCAGACGAAAACATAGGTCATTTGAAGGTTATTCATGCTTGAATTTTATCGCTATAGTGTTAATTATTGTTTCTAATCAAATTTTTGTAATATAAAACGAAAAGTGTTAATAATTTAATCTCAGAATTTATGAAAGAGATTATATTTGATTAAATTGATGAAAAGTTGCAAAATCTCAATTTCAGCTACAGTCATTTCACATATCCAGAATTTTCACTAGATACTAAAACAGATATGAAAATCTGTACCAATTTACAGATGCTAATTTTGATCTAAAACTTATGGGCTTTTTTTAATCAGAGAGAATTAATGGAGCTACGAGAAACAGTGCCCTTGCAGTATTTCTCTTTTATTGCTATCAAAGGACATGTGCAATATTGCTAAAGTCTGTTAATATTTTTAATGATGAGAGTTTTGTGTGGGAATTTTGAATCGATACAGGAAAAAAAAGAGTCGATCAAAAGCCTTTTTCATTAAAATAAGTAAGTAAATAAAATATTAAAAATTACAGAAACAAATTATTAAGAAACAAATTATTGTAACTTATTGAACATTTCCTTTTTCGATGTGTTTTTTTTAATCGGCATGAATATCATTAATTGCTAAGTAAAAAAAAAAAAAAAAAAAAAAAAAATGCTATCCATGGTTTTTTTTTTTTTTTTTTTGCTTGACCTGCAACAAAGCTTTTTTAGGCGCATATTTCAACAACCATGTTGGAAGAAAGATTTTTTTATTTCAAGAAAGGAGTGAATTAATAGAGAATTATTTAATGAGTGCATAGAACATTGTACATAATACATTGTACATTCTATTGTACATAGCAGTATTCATTTACTTTATATAATCAGAATTACTTCACAAATTCATTAATTCTCCTTTATTTATAGATCAGAAACGAGTAATAATAATAATAAAAAAGAAATTTACTTCGAAAATCTAAAGTGGAAGTATAAAATTACAACGCTTTTCTTGGATACGAAGCAGACATCTGAAATTTTGTTACGCATAATAAACGTCAGTTTGTTGAGAGTAGAACTATGGTATACTTAAAAGAATTGCTCAATTTATCCCTCTAAAAATAAGTCATTCTTCAAAGAAATTTGTTTCTCATCTGCCATTGAGTTGACGAAACAGTAGTCATGGCAGTCTTATCGCGAGAAGTAGATTTATAGGCAACAGATGGAGGAATATTTGTTGCGACTCAACAAGTAAAAGGCCAACAGATTCTACATCTAAATGAGAAGTACCATTTATTTTCGCCTAACAGTCGCGTTACAAAATGAAAGGAAACGACGTACATTTTTACTTAGTGGGACGATATTTTAAAGCATTTGCATCTGCTAGGAATGGAGCAGACATTAAATGAAGGAACACATGTTTGAAGAGGCCGCGTTTTTACCGAATGGATTGAAATTAATGGCCTTTAAAAAACCAAAAGGAATTTGTTAACGGGGTTGGTGCAACTGAATATGAATTCGGTAGAACAGTTTACGCATAAAAAATAAAAATGGTACTTTTTAAAAATGAGACGTGAAAGAAAACTAACTTGAAATAAATTTGACTAACTTGAAAGAAAACTAACTTGAAATAAATTTGACTAACTTGAAAGAAAACTAACTTGTTTCTAAAAATGATATTAATTGTTGAATGAAAAATTTTAGATCAATCATCAGTTTTTTTATTCAATTTATTTTAAAATAAATTTAATATTGAATGTATTACTAAATTAATTTAAAATTTGTTATACTGCTTAATATCCTTCAGATTATGAGTTTTACATTTTCTTTACGTCAATTGAATCGATTTAACCTTTTTTGCTGATAGATATTATAGATACGACGAAACTTTGGATTAATTGATCATTTCTTTAAAAAAATGGACTTATTATTTGATATTCCTGATACTTAAGCAAATAGTCTCAATTAAAGTTCCTTAAACTAAAACCGTTGATAAGAAATTGTTTCATGAAAAACTCATAAAATCCATTGTTATTTATAAAAATAAGTAGCATTTTGATAAAATCTATAGAATCCTTTCGGTTTATTATCGTAAATGATTTTTTTTATTTTTATATTATTAATTTTACTGAAAATTTTTCAAACTTTTTGTAAAATTTTCAAGTTTTGTGTTTGTACTTTTGTGCTTTTATTATTTTCTAAGCTAATACCTATTTATATCTGTATACGATATAATCTTTGATTTTTTAATTAAAAATGAAGTCAATTGAAAATTACACTACGCCCACATTTGTGATTCGTTTTACTTCTTCCACATTCGAGATTCTATGATTATTTTTTGAAGTCAGTAATAATCATCACTGGAGTCAATAATTCTTACTTCCTAAAACAATTATAATAAAATAAAAAAATTATTTCTCAAATATCAATTCCCAAATAGATAGTCACCACCTACCTGATTATAAATAATGTTTAATTTTCCGAAAGTATTTTAATTTACTAACAAAACCATTTCAGCAAGATTGCCAATTTTATTGATTGCATATCTCTCAAATTGACCAGTGTATTCGTTTATCAAAAGTAATAATTGCCTTGCTGAATAATCAATTTAGGACTCCAATAAAGAGGTTTAGAATGGCCACTTACTGATTAGGATGTGAATCTTGTATTGTAATGCTTGCTTAGTTTAAAATAGCTAATATGTAACTAAATAGCTTAGTTACATAGCTAATTTTGTCAAATTCCCGCTTCTTTAGTTTATTTTCAGGATTAACTTCGGATTATGCAATTATGACTGAGAGATACGAAAATTATACTCTATTTTCTTAGGAATCGACAATATAATGTTTCTTTTGGGAGACCAAAAATTCATAATATATGAGAAGACTTTTTAAGTGGAGCATTATAAATCAAAAACTACTCAGAATTTTCTTAACTAATCAATGCAAAGCATCATATTTAAGAAGAATATGTTTTATAAATGGAACTGATGATTAGAATGTAGAAGATAAACGAAACAGATAAACCAATCATTGAAACTCGTTAAGCATCTACGTTTCTTCAGAAAAATAAGATTACAAAAGCTTTGATGAAGTTTTTTGCTCTGTTAAGTTAATAGCTTTATAAAATAATAACTGGTAAATAAAATTAAATAATTTACACTGAAAACCTATAAAAGCTAAATTTTTAATATCGAAATTAATCAATTTTATTAGGCCTTTTGCAAATTAGTGATAGATGATAAACCTTTTATGTGTAAACGCTAATCATATCTTTTCAAAACGAATATCACTCAAGTAATGAATGAATGTAAAGATGATGAATAAAACGGTGTCAAAGAATCCATCATATAAAACATATTTATATGAACGAAAAAACATATTCATATATTGTTTTATATTAAATAAAGATTTTGCTTTTTAGTTGCCAATCAGTATTTGAATTATGCAGCATTATTTCAAGGAATTGTGTACCGACGATTACAAAGGGCACTTTAAATGCTTTCTCACGAATTTTTCATCAGCTTTTTTAATTGCTTACACAAATTATTCTCTTTAATACGTAGCTCGAAGAGATAAAGATTAGAAGAAGAACTTAAAAAAATAATAAATTAATCTGTAATTGGAAATTCATTTAAATAATTTTTTTCGTATCTTCTGTCAAAAAAAAAAATCTTTGAATGGAAATAATAAATGTAATAAAACATTGTGAATGTTGATTTCTCAGAATATCATAATAATGATACTATGCATAAAAATTACCGCAGCACGAGAGCGTTATTCCTTTTTATTACTTTGCTACTGTTATTTAAAGTAATTGTAAATTCTTGAAAAAAAAAAAAAAAAAAAACAGGATGAAGTAAAATATCCATAAGCTTCATTTGGAACCAAAAAGCTATAAATTTTTTCAGTTTGTCTAACAGAATATAAAAAGAAAACTTTCAGATTGACATGATAAGTTACAACAGGTGTTTGTTATGAAATGCATTCACGATTTCATTGAAATCTAGAATTCCCTTATCAAACCTGTATAAAAAATCCAAGAAGTTTTTTCTGACAGTGAAAGTTGTCTTAAGTTTCTAGTAACGCTTGTTTCTCCCCCCGTTTGAGATAAAACTCCTAAGTACCGAGGGCTGGTACTCCATTGCTTTTGAGATCTTTATCATTCATAATGGCTGGAAGTTTTTTAAGTCTGGCTTATGCTTCTAAATAGCATAAAGTATCATTATTTGAGGTAAAATTACCAAGCTATCATTGCAGAACTATCCATTTCTAAATTTTTTAAATCTATAAATTTAAAAAAATTCAATAAATGGAATCTAAAAATTAATATTTGTTTTAAATTGCTTATAAATCAAAAATTAAACGAAGAAAAATTAACTGACTTAACTGATCTGAAATGAAATTAATTTTTACCATTGAAGTTACCTTTATCATCAAAATAATTTTTATTGAAGACTCTTTTACGTAGCTCTAATGGTAGAATCATGAGAAATCAGATTAGTTTATTTTTTAGTGAGAAATATTGTCGCATTTTACTAAGGTGATTATGTGCAAGAATATCAATTAAATTAAGTTTCAATTTTGATTAAAGAAAATAATTAAATTTACTTCTTTATTAATTTTAATTGAAATGTTTGAAATTGAAATTATTATTTTAATTTCTAATTGAAATGTTTGAAATTGGAATTATTACTTTAATTTATGATTGAAATGTTTGAAATTGAAATTATTATTTGAATTTCTAATTGAAGATGTTAAAATTTCGATTGAAACGCACGTAGATTTTTCGAAATTTCATATCTTTTTAAGCAATGCCACTTAAATGGGTGAAACCAATTTATTTGTATTTTTCAGAATATTTTAAATTTAAAATTCTAGATATACAAATAAACGACTGGTTGCTTCCCTCTCATTTTCCCAGTTACATTTTCTACAAAATATTATTCATCACTGAAAAGTGTGGCATAAAATTTTGCTATAGTGGTTTGAAGCAGTATTTTAGATGAAAAATATAATCTCTGTTATTGAATAACTTTGAGTCAATGTACTATAAAAAAAATTTAGCTAGAAATTTATTTTACTATTGCGGTCTCAGTTTAAAAATATATTTTTACATTTCACTAAAATTAATTTAAAAATGTCTAATCATAAAAACGTGTAACTTTTCTAAGATTTATTTTTATAATATTTACTTTAACATTGCATTTTTTATATTTCCGTTATATGAAATATTTTATACTGAACGATATAAATTGAAGCAGTTGCATTAGAATTGATCAAACATGATCAGAATCTGAAATAATTATAAGAGAAATACGGAAAAATTCTAAGAAATAGGGGGTATGTATATCAAATATCTATATTTGGAAAAATAGCACCAGAAATCTTAAGCTGTATTAAAAGCATAGCAATTGGAAGAGAAAATTAGAAGTTATACTTACAAACCAAAAAGAAAATATTTGCATGAAAATTAATTTTTATTTAAAAACTATGCACCAATTAAAAGATTTTTTTTTTTTTTTTTTTTTGCGTTTTATATTTACAAAGATAAAATATATTAAGCTTATTTTTAAAAAATATTGATCTGATAAGAGAATTTGGAATGCTTTTAAAATTATAATAGATATACAAAACCCCCCCTTTTTTTTTTTTTTTAGATTGAACATGACCTTCATCCACTTCAATTGTTATATGCAACTTCAAAAACATGAAAGGCACTTCGTCCTCTTCTAAATCACCTCGTACAACAGCCACACATAAATATTCAATTTTCTTCTTTTTTGTTAGCAATTTGACTAATAAACAATCTCCCTTTTTTGTTTAATCAACCTGCTATCATTAAGTTCTTGAATGAAAGTGTTATTTCCCTTTATATTCTATGTTATGCTATTTTCCGCATAATATAGAAAGTTTTACCTTCTGTATTCTATATTATGCTATTTTACGCATAATATAGAAAGCGTCACCTTCTTCTATATTATGCTATTTTCCGCCTCATTTTGAAGGTGAGATGCACATTGTTCGCATTGTTGAAGTATCACGTAGTTTATCTTCATTCACTGTACAAAATTATATTGAAAAAATCAGATTATAAGTAGAAAGGAATAGTATCTCCGAATATGAAAATTTTGAATTTTTTCACTCATTTATGTGAATAATTTTAAGAAACTTTAACATGTATCATTGTTCTTCAACATGCCACAGTAGATTTTGTAAGCAATATATGGATACTTTATATTAAAAACATGGAGATAAATTTGATAGATGTGTAAATGAATTCTTTGCCCAATTCTTTCCTTGAATTTTATTGTAATTTTTTTTTAAATTCTTTTTACTTTCTATTTTTCATTTGCATACTCAGTTTGCACTTCTCCCACTAGTCAAGTAATATCATTTGTTTACTTAAAGGTAATAATAGTTCTTCATTATTTAAGCATTTATTATACAAGTATTCGCTTTCTGTGTTGGAAGCCTTAAAAACTTAATTCATGAATATCAAAAGTAGTGTAAATTTTTATACTCAAAGACTTTTCGAGCTTCAACATTAGACGTCTTTTCATTTCTTTAAATATTTTAGATGGCATTTTTATTTAAAGATAGGGCGGTTTTTAAATTTACTTGGTCGAAAAAATTTTATAATTCATCAATTAACAAGGTATATAGGTATATTAAAAATGTAATCTCCGTTACTCTTACGTAATTGTTTTTTACAAAATAATGTTAACAGAGATTACATATTAATATATAATATTTCTTAACATTACGTAAAACTATAATGAAGAATAGGCATCATGTGTAATCTGTGTGATAATGGCCTTATAGTGGTTTGGTTTGATTCAATTTTGCTTAGATTTGAATTTTGAAATAATATTTTGCTTATTATTATTGTGTAATTTTAATGTCATTGCTTTATTGATATTAATTTTTGTCTTCAAAAATCTCCATTTCTTGGAATTTTCGGGTCACGGGGGGTCAAAACTTGGACGAAAGACAGACGCCTCACAGAAAAAATCCCTGGTTTTGGATTCCTGCCTGAGGGTGATCCTTGATAAAGTCTTAAGGCCAGATTCTTCATTTCCTTCTTTTTATTCCATTTATTTCAGTTTTTTGCTTTTAAACTTAATATTTATTTCTAATTTGATGTAACAGAAGTAATAAATCTCATAATCAAATTTGGAAATTTAATTACAATATTAAAAAAATAAAATAATAAGCACCATGTAAGTCTACTTTTTTAAATAAGCAATGAAGATAATAGAAGCATTTTATAGTATAGCTCCTTGAAACTAATACCGTAATCAAATGAGACAGCTTGTTTAAGTTAATTGAAATACAAGTAAAAAAAAAATCAGATTAAATAAAAATT
Organism: Argiope aurantia; assembly: GCA_026543865.1. Taxonomy (NCBI): domain Eukaryota; kingdom Metazoa; phylum Arthropoda; class Arachnida; order Araneae; family Araneidae; genus Argiope; species Argiope aurantia. Next base: position 30,773 of record JAPMOR010033138.1, on the reverse strand, counting down.
CTAAATTTTAAGATTGTTTTTTTAATATTATATTTTTAAGCTTTATGTGAATTGATAAATAATAAGAAACATATATTCTTCACATTAATGAAAAAAAAGTCTTGACAAGAGAAGGTATAGATTTCTTGGTTTTCAACCGATATTGAGTTGAAAAACGTGGAAACAAAATCATTTGAATGCTTTCAAAGCAGCCCCTCGCCTAGACAAAATAAAGAAGAAAAAGAAGAAGGGAGTGGGGAAATGTGTATTATTCCAGCTCTGGAGCTTAGAATAAATTTTAAATTCTTTTGTATTTATGTTTCCTCAATTTTTTTTCCTTCCTTTTAATGTGTTATATATTTGAAATCAAACCTTTTTGAAATTAGAGAAGAAAGAGTATTTCATATTTAATCATGCCTGTCAAACACAGCGGAACCTATTAGTGTCAAATGTTATGAGTTATAAATGTCTACTTGAATGGATCATCCTACAAATTTATCTAATATGTCTTTACCTAAATGCCTACGTGATCTACTGGTTCAGCAAGACGCACTTTCTTCTGTTTATGAAGCTCGTGTTTACATTTCTGGATGATTACGCTTATGGATTGGATAGAGCGTTGCAGTAATTGACAGATTGGCGATGAAAGCAACTGTCTTCCGCTGCTCCTAAAGACCCTTGAGTTTGTTTGCTTTAGCCGCTCTGATAATTCTACCGGCGGGTTAATTGGGGCTATCGCTTTTGACTCAGGAGAGCATGCAAATCCTCTCCTTATTGGATGGTCCAGAGGTGACGTACGACACCTTCCCCACTCTGCTGGCGGTATACGAAGGATTCGCTTTTAGTTAGTTCGTTCGAAAGAAACGAAATTAGTAGAATTGTAGAGATGGGATAAAATTATAGCCATAATAAAACGTCAGGAATTTGAGGTTTATAACAACGCGGCTTGTTAAGGATTTGAGATAATTTTATTAAACGATATAGAAATGGGGCAACTATCGGGAATTATAAAATAAGCAGTAATGATGCAGATAAGCTTCCCCAGAGTTAAGTTCCCATACAGGACTTGCACCTAATGGGCGATGAGTGGGGTTTTGAAAAGCAAGCCGATATCGAATGCTCCGTTTTTATAGGTTTATTTGGATTTCCTTGGATCTTGAAAGGGGAAATAGATAATTAATACCCATTATTTCTATACCCATTATTTCAGTTGGAAAATTTGTCTTTTTTAAATCCCCCGTTTACTTTGCCATTTTTAATAAAAGATGATGTTGAAATAACTAACCTGGTTACAAATAAATTTCCTTAAAAATATTTTTGTTACTACTCCCTTTCGTTAATTTTTGATAATTTATTTAGCTCTGATATCCATTAATTAAATTTAAATGTATTTCTCGAGTCATTAAATAATATTTGATGGAAATTTTAAATAAGATTAATCGCAGCCAGTTTTCAGCATTAAAAGAGACAATCGTAACATTTTATTTCGATCTCAGCTTGGAGAGTTCAAATGATAATTTCAATTCAAACAAATGAAATTTAAAAAGATTTTTTTTTTTTTTTTGCAAATATTTCACTAAAAGTCTCTGAATAATTATTTTGAACCTGAATTTCAGTTTTGCGTCAGTGAACATTCTTTTCACTCGAAGAAAGGGTTGCGAGAGGGAAAAGTTAAGGTACGCAAACAATGAAGTACTTTTTTCACTTTTTCCGCATTTAAAATTCTTCTCTGAAAGGTTTCAGAGTCTTTTCATTTTCATTCAAAATTTATTACTCATAATCATGACAAAAACCTTCCGCTGCCTAACGTCGAGTTTTCCAGTTAAACTCGGAGGAGATAGCTTCATTATCGTTTAAAATAATCTGCAATGTTTTAAATTTAAATCGCAAATTTAATTTTATATATAAAGCTGTTTAAATAAAACAAAAAAAAAATCTTATTGATTTTTTTGTGACATGGGAAACTTTTGAAAGATTGAAAAAACTTTAAGAAACGTATAAAAATCATTGGTTAATGGAAAATTAATAAGGGATTAGAAAAATGATGCAAAAACACAGCTCATTCACTTTTCCGAATTTTGCCAATTCGTTTCTATTCTGTATAACTATAGTAAACAACAGAATATTTTACGATTTATATAATTTTTTTAAAATTTTTTTGTTTCACTTTGCATTAAAAGTAAATTTAAGAAGAATGAATGCATATATTTAAAATAGTCTAATTTTTTTCTCCAAATTTCAGCTTTAATGAAAAATTATTTTTGTAAATCTCTTTTTTGAAAGATGAAAATGGAGTATTCTACAGTATTTTGAAGTGCTGGAAAGGAATATTGAAATGCCGATTCTTCATTAAAGTGAATGTTATGCCACCTTTTTTTTTATTTTTAAAATTCTCCATTTCAATATTTTTTTTGGTGTACGGTGTGGTAATTAAATCTTCTCCTGATTACAAAAAATGAATACGAAGAAAGCATTGATTATAATATTATAAAATGTTTGCTATGGTATAGTTTAAAATGACAGCCAAAATTTTGGAAAATAAGTAGCGGGAATTGGAATAAAGTTTTGACATTCTTCGAGCTAATAAGGATCCTCACATTGAAATTGACTGACAGAAGGGGTTTTATTAAAAACTTGAGAAACCTCTTTATAATATATTGAAACAAACATAGGCCTGGTTACAATGCTTTTTGTACTTCCCTGTGCTTTCATAAATCGAAATCATTTTTCTTTGTTTTTAAAGCGAATTTGGAAATATATATAAATTTTAATTCATCTAAAATGATAATCATTATAATTAAAACAGTAAAAGAAAGAGGAGCGTTATTTAAAACAAATATATTTCACTAATTTATCAATATTTGAGTACATTATACACACCCTGCATTTTTATTAAAATGCCAATAAAACATCATTGTTCAAATATTTTTTGACCTCTCCATACATTGTGTAAATGATAAGATACATGTTTCCGGTTACTACAACAAAAAATTCACAGGTTTTCAAAAGTAAGGCAACAAATCGGAAAGTCATCACAAATAAAAGTAAGCTGCGTTGATTAGCAATATACAAGAGAAAGTAAATAGGATTGAGTTTCAAAACAGCAGTTTCGGGGAGAATCGTTACCCTATGAAAGACGGCATTTGAAATAATTTCGAGATATCCAGAATATAAAACTGAGTGACATTTGCAGCAGAATTGCTTTATGAAATCATAGGTTGACTAGAAGCAGGTGAACGACACTATAACGTTGCAAGATGGCTAAACGTCGGCCATCCGTGCTTTGCTGGTTGTGGAACAGGTTTGTAACTATTGGTTTAACTTCTCGAAGGTAGGGCAAGGAATCTTTACTTTTTCAAATGGCAGGTACTTGCGACTCACTGCACATCGAAATATGACTCCATCTTTGTTGGAAATGCAAATAAAACGTTATCTCCTTGGTTGTTTTTCTCAGTCGACTCTATGGCGATATTCAAATGAAATGTAACTACTTAGATTAGTTATGACATAATATTTACATTGCTCGCCAACTTTTTTTCTCTGTGCAAGGAAAGGAAACGGGTGAAAAGTATGTTTTTTTTCCCTTTTAATTCAACATTAATACTTTTATTTTTAAACTTTTGTTAAATTTCAGGAAGGATATGCACAATATAACAACAATGGATATGGATCCAGTTCTTTTTACCAGGTGCAATCATAAGCCATATTATTTAAATTAGAGTGACTAAAATGTTTGAAAAAAGGTTTTTAACTGTTTTGACTTTTCATAAGCCGATTGAAAAATGAGTTTGTCGGAATTTTTATTCTTCGTATTTACGCAGTTGAATGCCTCTAAGTTTATAATAAGGAAGGAAGGTGTGAAGGTATTGCTGATGGATCATGGTTGGAAGAATTTTGTAACTGATGAAGAAATGCTTTACCTGGAAATAACCAGCACCAAAGAGAAGTTCCTAAACGACTGGAGGAAGTAGATATATTATACTACGATTTATCAAGACACTGAAGGAAAATGCCTTCCCTTCCTCCGGTACACCACAGACGGTTAGTAAACATGGGGTATCTTGAAGTCTAATTTTGAAATAACATTAAGAGGCAGAGTAGCACATCTAATAAATGACTTTTTGAACTAAGATTTAATCCGGAAAAGAAGAACATTGGTACTTTTTGCACGAGTTAGTAAGAAACAAATTAAAGAAGTTTGTTTTACAGTTCTTGAATTCTGAATAGCAATGCAACTCGTCAGAAGAATGCTTTCAGATTATGATCATTTGGTTCAAACACTTTACAGACTGATGGATACAGAATTTATTTCTTAGTAAATTGGAAGACAACTTATGAATGAAGCTGAGAGAATTCAACTAAAGCAGAAGGAATAGAGTCTAAATTCTACTGAAAATACATTCAGTGTTAATTTACCTCTTTGAGGAGAAATTAGCAATAATAACAAAAAAAAAAAAGCATTTGATCGCATAAATCTGTGATGGACTTTTATCAAATATACAAGAAAAATCGAAACTAATTGATTGGTTCCATTTTGTGAATATTATTGTCGAAAAAGACCCATTGAATCTCAATGTTTTAAGAAGCAAGTTTCCATTCCTGAAATTTTGTTTTGCTGGATTAATCAGTCAGTCGGAGTATCTTGGAGCGAGCGAGATTGGTTATGAACGAGAAAGGTTGAAAACTTAATACTAAAAGACGGTTCGAATCTGCTTTGTCTTTTTCAGTTGCCAGGCATTTTTTGTACACTGGTAGAACAACAACAACAACAAAAAAGTTATACTAGCATTAATTTGTCTCGAAGTTCGAATTCGCCTATATTCAAGGCAGTACTTTCGAATTCACTTTCTGAATACTCTGAATACATTACTTTCACACAGTTTTTCCTGGGAGCAACAATTTCACTTTCATCACTAGAAATATCACTTTCTTTATCAGAGTTCTCTAATTCCTAATCACTTCTTATTTCGGATAAGTTATTCGCATAAATTTCCTCCCTTTCTCAGAAAACTTTTTCTTATTTGTCTTATATTTAACTTATTCGTATTTTTAAGGTTACGAAATTACTTAAAAAACAAAACTGCGCAGTAGAATCAACAGACAGATAGTATATAACTAATGGTGTTAAGAAAAAAAAATAACACATTGTGCATAAAATGGAAAACTAACTTGGCGCACTAAAAATTCAAGCAAAACGTAAATCTACTTGGTCCGTCCTAGGACGTCACAAAGAAAAATTGTAAATTTACGTGATCCGTCTGTTAAGTATTAAAGAAACTTTAAATTACTATTGCAGATAAGAAGTGCACCTGTGAAGTATAAAAGGTAGGTGATACTGACTTTTAATTTAAGATGCTAAGGATAATATTAAAATTATTTTAAAGAATGTTCTTTTATATTTATCATATAATTAGGAGCTTAATAAGTGGAACTAAATTGGATTTAAAATTAACTGGGAAAATAATATAATCCATATGTTTTATTCTAACAATATATATATATATATTATTCTTTATTGGAAAATGAAATGTATACTAGTTAAAACTTGAATTCGATTCACAGAAGCTTATGCTATATTAATATTCATATGATTAAGGATACGTAATCAGTAAATCAATCAGTTAAAGAGATAGAAAAATTAAATATTAAAAAAAATAATTAGCCTTCCATAGCGTTTCATATAGGTAAAGCAATTCGAATAGTCCCGAAAAAATTATGTTTAAAGTCAGAAACAAAGTCTATTTTAGAAAATGGCATTTGTATATTATTATAATTATTTCATTTCTATTCGGCATTTCATTATCATATAAAAACTAAACCAAAAATATAATGCTTCAAATATGACAATTCTATTCTATTCAACTTACAGACGAATTTCAAGTTTGTTCGCTTGAAGTAAAGAAACTAATACAATATTATTCGGTAAAATTAAATACTATGAAAATTGAATACTAGGAGGAGAATTGTCAGGCGTACCAAATATATTTTTGGGGCAGAGTAGCGTACTCAAAATTCCAAAATCCCCAAATGGGGATCGTAGCAGCTAATGGTCTAAAATGATTACGATTTTTTAAAAATATCCATTTAGGGTTGAAAGAGAATTAGAAATGAAACACTAAACCACACTAAAACCACCGCGAACAACCCAATGATGGTCTTCTGGGGCTGTTCTAATGGATCGGTATAATGAGGGTCCGTTTAATGTGAAAAGCCACACTTGAATGGGATCTTGCCATTGGAAATGTTAAAAAAAGATTGAAGCATTAAAAGCGAAAGAACATCTATATCAATACCAAAATTAAATGATATGGTTAAAAAGTTCCTTAAGTTTAGATGGGGTTAGAGTTATGCTCGAAGATAGTGGCTTGCAGCTGAAATTTTGAGCGGAAGCATATCACGTCTATGTTTATATTAATAAATAAATAAATAAATAAAATAAACTCCTGACTAAAAAAAATAACTCCTACCAGAATAAGGTCTGGATAAAAGCTGTTCGTTAGGTATTGCTGTATATTTGGTTCATTAGCATATATGTAAGTTCTAAAAATAAATAGAAATAAATTGCAGCCAACAGAAAAAATTAGAATATTTGTAGGTTATGATGAGAGTAGAAGAGGATACAAGGTATAGTAAGGTATAGTCAGAAAAAAATAGGAAAGCATTCTTGTTAAAATGAATGAACATAAAGGTGTAAAAGTTTCATCTGGTAAAATTAAATACTATGATTCCGCTTTATATGAACTGAATTCAAAAACAGAGGTTATTTTAGAATACAGAATGAAAAGAAAAAAAAAAAAAAAGATTGTTCACCGGAAACTCCTCCGTCGTTAAATATTTCAGCTTGAAGAAGAGTTTAAAAAACTCCACATGAGCAAAAATGGATAAGGGAGATTTATATTATTAACCCCCTAGTAAAGGATGGCTTGGACCAATAAACAATGTAAAATGATATTGAGAAAAAAAAGTTAGTGCTTGATCTCGTTTAATTTAAAACTACAATGACAAATCCTTATTTTGAACAAAAACCTGATCATGAGGCAGTTCGAATTCTCTAGATGAATCAAATGAAACAAATTATATAAATTATATTTTTGACATTAAATATATATAGTTAAAATTCCAGGAGTATTTTTTAAAAAGCTCAAATTTCATCATTTAAAAATAGATGAGATAAAGCTGTATCGGAGGAAGTTTAGTTACTGGAGAATAGAAAAGTTCCGAATCCGTTTAAACAATATTCGAACTTAAAAATTCTATATTGCAGGTGAGTATATAATATGAAACGTGACGAGAAAAATAATAAGAGAAAATATAAAGTTAGATTAGTCTACAAAGACATACATCTGCTTTTGTAATCTAATTAGAAGTAATAAAAAAACAAGAATGAAATAAACCTGCCAATGCACTGGCAAAAATGCGACTCGGAATCAGGGATAAAAGTCAGAGCTTATGTGCCTTACGTGGACACAGAGTTTTTAATTTAAAATAAATTCTTAATTTTTTTAAACAATACAAGGTTGTTTTCTCTGTTGAGTGATCATGCAGTCGACTCGTGATTCTGACTATCATATGTTTAAATGCCCGTTTACCAAAGAGTTTCAAGTGATGTTGTTAAATAAATTAATCTGATTACTCATTGTTAGCGTAATGTTAAATTATATTAACATAATACCCCCAATAATGTACAGAAAACCGCATGTAAATACGTTGCAACTTTTTTTAATGAAAAGAACTTACCAAAATTTACTTTATCAAACAGGTTCGATACTCCAGGGGCGATTATGATCACAAGATACACAAAAGCCGATAAGATACCTTTTAATATTTGTAATAAATTCTATTTTATTGATAATATCTTGAGATAAATTATACCAAATATTCTATTTACTCAACAAAATAATATTTTGGGCCCCTAAAGCATAAAAGTAAATTACAACATACATTTTAAATTCTGTTACATAACAATTTACTCGGATTTCTCCACATGTTACATAAAGGCTTCAGTCCTCATCTTTTCATTTTTTAATCACAGCCATGAAATTTAACACTAAAGCTACCACGAGCCGGTCAAATGACCGCTTCCAATGGCAATTCCAATGTATCGGTGAAATGCCGGTAGGTTTAGTGTTAACGCATCACAGTCTCTTAATTTTTGAATGCTGAAGTCCCTAAAATCTCATGAATGAAGGCTAAAAGCAGTAGGACACCCTGATACTTTTCTTAAAATTATCACATTCTATTTGATAATATAATATCAGATACATTGAAGGAAAATAATAATGATAATAATAATAATAACTTAATTATAGTAGACCTGAAACTTTCTCGGTTACACTTTCGAATCATTATGGGTCACAATAGTCAAGTTAATACGCCACAGTCCTCTCTCTCAAATGGATGATTATTAATCTGTCCGTTGCAGGCGTCTTCCACTCCTATCCTCAGTGAACCTATTCGACACAGATTGCATACTGTGTGTTTAAGGAATTTCCGTGTGTGCAATGATATTAAATGGCAAATGTCGAAGAGGACCAAAAATGCGCCACCTGGGTTGCGTTAAAAGTAAACAGCATCATATTGAACATCATTATTGTTCAAGCCCAGAAGCCATTACAGCTACCGTCACTTCGTTTGTTATTCGAAGACGCTTTTGATCTCCAAGTCAAATAACGTCACACTCACAGTTATTTTGCATAAAATCGTTACTCTGATATTCCGACACTCGACAGCAACGTGGAGCAACAATGCAGCTAGAAACAATATTGAGAGGCGTAAAGGATCCATGAAGCACTGCTGAATTGGCTTATTCAGATTTTTTTGTGAATGAAATTCTTCACATCTCATTGGCTTTTGGAAGTTTAGGTGCTAAAAATTTTCAGATTTCTTTCTCTTATCTCTCGACTTTCACCCCTCTCCAAATTTGTCCCACGGGGGGCACCTCGTAATTGAGGATGAGAAGCTTTCGGCATGGTGGTTTGTTCTCGCCACCCATAGTGCGGGTCTGGCTCCTCCCATCGATGACGACACGTACTTCCATAGGGAAGGGTTTTACCATGGCGTGTGATGGCCCTTAGAACTTAATTACACTTCTCGACAGTGTTGCTGTTGCGGCACTCCGGTCATTCAGATTTTTCTGTGTGCCTTCCGGCGGGGCGGAGTTGCTAGTTTGAGGTTTCCCCTCCAAAATACAGGTTGCTTGAAGAGAGGGAAGAAAGAAAATGTACGTTTCACATCAAACTGACTATAATAAATTTTTTCTATTCCCTGTACATTCAGAAATATTCAAAGACAAAATTATAAAATTATAATTGCAATTTCAGATTGATAACAATAATTATAGAAATTACATTTTAACCCTATGAGCGCTGACCGCGCGATATCGCCCCATTCGACAGGAGCCTGACTCAGGCGCTTTGGGGCGGTTAAATAAGTTTAAGGGGTGAAAGGTATTTCTCGACGAGCTTTCATTTATGCTCATTTAAACTCATTTAACCGCCCCAAAGCGTCTGTCGAATGGTGCGATATCGGACGGCAGGGCTCATAGGGTTAAATGCCAAGTTAATAGTTCAAAACGAATATAAAAATTACCAAAATATCGACATGACTTTCATTTGAAATATTTGCAAATGAAGAACTTTTGAATTTTTCTCATTAGGTATGATAAAGATAGTAAGTGGCTACTGCGGATATTATATACAGATGATGTATATTTTTTCTAAAAAGGGAACGCCAACTCTGCTTTCAATAGGCTGACAAAATTCCTCACAATGTGAGATCAGTGCCTTCACAAGAAGCAAATTAACTGTGATGTGGCATCACATTTACATTCGTTTTCGATTCGTACTTCTTCGAAGAGGTTACTTCACAGTTCTGAAAATGCACTCCATCGCAAATGTTTGGTATGCTACAATGTTGCAAATGACATAATTCCAGAACTGAAATTCTCGACTCTCGTTTTGTAACCGGTCATTTTTTGCATTTAAGTATTTGTTCTTGAAGGTTCGTATTTGTATTTTTCAACCTTACGTGAATTGCTTATAATTGCAATTTTTGCTATTTCATGTAATTACTGCTCTTAGTAATGATAATAATTTTGTGTAGATTTTTTTTTGTATACCAGCAGATAGACGTGAGTATATATTTTGCTAATTTTAATTAGAAAAAGATAATTCTATATCATAATATGTTTTAAAAATATTATTTAACATCTTTTTAACCAGAAATAAGCTTTGATTATACGTGTCTTTTGAAGGCTCGTCTTAATGAATTGTAAAATGTAATTTTATAAATAAATATGATGAATGTGCTTTAAATGTTTACTTTTCAAGCAGTCCAATTTTTCAACTCTGAAAAAAAAAAGCCGAAAATTATTTATGATAAGTCAAAATACGAAACTATTTAAAAATAAGTAAATCTAATTTTCGTCTTCAATGTTTTTCACCAGTTCAATTTGAAGTTTTAGCATGACATCAAAAGTCAAAATTGGATGGATTTAGAAATAAGATTCGGAGAAACTACAAAATGACGTAAATCTGAAATTTATTTACTAAACTTTGTGGTTGATGAATGACATATGAGACATAAAAACATAAACATCACATTGGTTGAAATATTTGATGTTGACTCTTTTCTCTCTCTCTCTTTTTTTTTTTTGGCACATCTCATCTTTTATTTGTTTTCTGTTTTGTTTCATTTCAATCTATAACTTTCTAATGATAATTGCAGAAGAGACTTTGAACGAATAAACTAAAATCCTCAGAAAAGTTTTTGAAATATCGAAAAGAACGTTGAAATTATTTAGAAACTGCAAGTGAAATTAAGTAATTATATCAAAAAATTAAAAAAGCTTCTTCACTATGGTACTAATAGCAAAAGGAAAAGACTATTATGCAGAACCATTCGGATAGAATCAAATAAATTGAGATAAATTTAGATACAGTCACCATTATCTTCATTTATTTCTTATCATTATTTGGATAAAAACAGTCAAGCGATAAAAATAAAAATAATTAGTTGTTATATAATATATCAGATTTAAAGGTTTATGCAACAGTTGCAAATAATTTTAAAATGTCTTATTTGTAATATATTCTTTGATTTTTCAGTAAATAAATATTTGACATCAGAAAAGAATGCTTTCTTAAGATTTTCAATACTTTACTTTAATATTTGAATTGGCGAAATATTCATTTTATAATTTTGTGAATGAATGCATAATCCTTGATAACACTCCAAGCTACATGAGGATAACATTTCTGCATTATCAATTAGCTACAAAGTATGCATTAAAAGTTTTTAATTTTTAATGCATCATCATCCATACAACATTATCAGATTTTAAATAGAATTTGTATAGTTGTGCCCTCTGTTGTGACGAATGCTGTTTATTAAAGTAATTTTTTTTGCTTTAATTTTTTATTTGAAAATCGATTTATTCTTGGAAATATGGAATACATTTGATCCATAAATTTAATGAATATTTTTCTAATCTAGATGCAACTTTATCACCCCATTTTATTTCATAAAAAAGTAAGAAAATAATTTGCAAAATATCTATAAATCATGTTGTGATTTAAAGTGCTATTGGATCTACTTTTTTTTTTCAATGAAAAGGAAAAAATTTTTTAAAAATACTACTAAGAAATCGTGCCTCCCCAAAAATATATGAATAAACAAAACATTATAAATCATAACATTTATAATCTTAATTTTCTGAACTCGTGTATGATTAAAAAAAAAATATTATCTCATGGCCTCCATATTTCGAGGGTTGTTAATTCCGCAAAAAGGGTATGAAATTTTTGACATGTAAAAATGTTGCATAGAATTTAATAATCATCGCACTCATTTATCTTTCAACTAAAACTTGAACGTTTTTAAAGATTACTGCTTCATAATTATTATTGAAAATAGGATACGCATTGAAAGTTATTTTAAAAAAGCACTAATGAAGAGACTTCTATACCATTAAACAGACAGTTTTCCCTGAAATATTGAAGTATGTGTTGCAATCTTCGATTGAAATAATTATGGATGTTTTTTTATCTCACATTCCTTCTGTCTTATGACTGAAAAAAAACATTTTATGGGGATCTCATAGGCTAAAAAACATTGCCAATTTTGAAATGCGCTATCAAAACACAGAGAAATTTAAATTTTATGTATTTTGTCATATCACTGGCTGTAAAAGGCAACGAAATAATAACTAATAAACTATAAGGTAATTATTCAGTTTTATGCAATTATTTCTTATCAGTTTCATTCTGGAGAGTGTTAATTCTAGTTTATGATAAACGAGTCTTTTATTTATCTCAATGTTTTGATAAATTAAATTTATTAAATTATTTTAAAATTAATTGTTTCGTATGCTTTTAAAGCTGTGAAAGCTGTTTAAAATGAAAAAAAAAATTATATAATGACGTCTTTACCTTAACCCTATGAGCCCTGACCTATATCACCCCGTTCGACAGGGCGCTTTGGAGCGGTTAAATGAGCTTAAGGGGTAAAAGGTATTTATCGACGAGCGCTCATTTAAATTCATTTAATATCATTTTACCGCCAAAAAGCGCCTGAGTCAGACCCCTGTCGAACGGGGCGATATCGGGAAGTCAGGCCTCATATGGTTAAATAATTAATTACTTGAAATAAAATATGTGTTTATTTTGATTAAAGCTGCAACCAAAGATTTTAATGAACAATAAAAATAAAAAATTTTTAAACAATTGTTTATCAAAAAATGTAGGAGCGAATCTTCAAGCAGTAACCTGGAAAAAAAAAAAAAAAAAAGCCAGAACTTTATCAAAGAAGGACTTTTTCTAAGTTTAAAATCTTACATCTTAATCAAATTTTCTATTAATTAAATGTTATCTGAGATAAGTTAGATTCCGTTTTAATCCACGTAGTGAAGTTTATTGACTAATGTAAAATGAACTCTCGAAATCATCTTTGTGTATCTCAAGAAGAAAGACGACACTTTTTCCTTCTTTGCCCTTATGGAAACAAAAAGTAATAAAAATCTTTTAAAAGCTTTACAGTCATCAAAAGGAACATTAGCAATCTGACAGCTATATTTCTACATTGAGACTGAACTGATAATTATTTTTCTTTTTGTTTAAACTCGCTAAAGTCCGCACATATAGGGTGTTCTCATATTGGTTCGACAAACTCAGAGGTTTGTTAATAGACATCAAGAATAAAAATTGTAGTTTATAAAGATATCGCAAACCACGTTGAGAGGGTAAAAATCGATATAAATAATTTATAAAAGTCAGTCAGAATTCGTAGACCGGAAAAAAAAATTCAGTTCTAAATATTAGGTCTACCGGAAAGTTCTGTCCGTTTTAGAATGAAACAAAGGAATACATTTTTTCATACTTTGTATAAACTTTATTGAATAATATAATTGCCATCATTATTTATGACTTCTTGCCAGCGTGATGGCAATTTGTATATCCAATTTTTAAAAAATGTCTTATCTCTAGAGGCCAAAAATTGAACCAGTGCTTGTCTGATATCTTCTTCGTTCTTGAATTGTTTGCCCTGCAAGAAATTTTGTAAGGACAGAAACAAGTGATAATCAGATGGTGCTAGGTCCGGGGAGTATGGTGGATGAGACAGAATTTCCCAGCCTAGCTCTGCGACTTTCTGACGAGTCCCCAAAGCAGCATGTGGCTTGGCATTGTCATGAAGCAGTATGATGTCCTTCCTATTGAACATCGCCGGCCTCTTTTCTTGGAGTGCTGTTTTTAATTTATCCAATTGCTGACAGTACCTCTCCGAATTTAGCCTTTCGTTTGGTTTCAACAGCTCAAAATGTATTGGTCCTCGAATGTCCCACCATATATACAACATTCTCTTGTTCAGGCTCAACTTCGGTTTAGAGGTAGAGGGGTCAGGTTTTCCCGGTTCACAATATGCCCTTTTTCTTATGATGTTTTCATAGGTAATCCACTTTTCATCCCCAGTTATGATTGTAACCGGAGCGGACAGAACTTTCCGGTAGACCTAATATGTTGCTCTACGATTTCAAATGATATCATAAATATTAATTTTTTTTAAAAAAGGTGGTTAAAATAAAATTTGATGTTAGCATTTTGCCTCAATTATAAAGCGTAAACTCATTATCCGACAACAGTTACCCTTTTAATGTTTTTCGAGAACAATCGCCACAAAGAAAGACTATTTTCTTTTTCAAATTTAATATTCACCATTTTTTTGAAGATAGACCATTATTATACCATTTGAAATAGTAGAGCACTTTTAGAATATATTTTTTTTCGGTTCTCGAATTCTGATTGATGAAAAAAAAAGTACTTATTAATAATCGACAACCCTGCTTTTTTTAATAACGACAAATTTTTTTAAAAAAATGAGGGAAGGATCCATCCAAATTTCGTGCTAGTTATTTTCTTATACATTAAGCATACTTAAGTGTGATTCCTAAAATTTTTCTCAAATAAAATATATACATATTTCCAAATTAGCAATTTTTAAAAATTTACTCTTGATTTAATTTAGTTGTCTTTACATTTTTTGGTTAATTTTATAAGCTTTTTTTATATTTTTTATGGTTTATTTTTTTTTAGTATTTAGAAATTTTAAACCTAAACTTTTCCTCTGAGACTAATAGATTTTTATCTAAGAGCGGAAAATCAGAGTAAGAAGTCTCAGCTCCCCTCCATGTCTCGTTACATATTCGGGTGCACACTTAGAAGCTTGTTAAATGAAGATTATGAAGATTATGCCAAGAAAATCGCTATTACTCATTTTGCTATTTTTCATTACAATTCGACAGGATAATATTGGGAAAAAATTTTGGTCTGAAACACTTTATTAAATTCTTTTCAAATAAATGTATTGCACAAATTTCCTTATTCTATATATTTACTTTTTATTTATATATTTTCTTTTTATTTACTTCTCTTAAATTTACATGTGAGAAGATGAAAAAATATTCTTCTTAAAATGGAATTGATAAAATATTTTAATAGAGTGGCGAAATTTTGTTCTAAACAAAACAGTTCAATAGCGAGAATGAAAATCTATTTAGCATCATTCCAAAATTCACACCAATAATAATTTATTACACTTAGAATTCTCTCAACTTTAATCAAGGCATTACTCATTTTGTATCTGAATACCTATTTCTTAAAGGTAAACAGGAAGTTCTTCATCTCGAATACGTTGTTGCTGTTCATGTATTTGAAAAAGTATTCGCTAAATATCACCTTTAAAGTTTTGTAAACATCTGGTGACAACTCCACCCATTTAAGAGATGTACGGGATGTAAAAAAGTGTGCGAAAAGAGGAAAGCTGACAAAAAGGAATTGAGTGCGCTAAATGAAGAAAATTTATGAACTGACGACTTACGTGTCCATAATGTAAATACTTTTGAATAGCGAGCCCTCTACTGCAATGTTCTCCAAACACTCATAAGTATGCGAGGTATTTCCGAGGCATCTGTTCCAATCTTCCTGACATGTTGTAACAGTCAGCGTCTTCAGAAAAAGGGAAGATTTCTCATCCTACTCAATGATGTTGTTTTTGTTAAGAGTTTTCGAAAGGGGGGAGATGTTCATTTTGACAGCGTAATAGACACGCTGAGGAGTCTACAGAAGCATGTAAGTTACGGAAGGGGGCGTTTTGGGGGACCCTCTTCGACTTCCTTTGGATGTCTATCAACAGTTCCGCTTGACTGCGCTCGGATTCTATTTTTCTGCAGCGGAGGGGAAAAAAATGCTCCTTTTTTTTTTCTTTTTCTTTCGACGTATTTAACAGCCTTGGACCCTAAATCAGATGGATGTCTAATAGCTGGCTGTTATATTTTATTACTCGCTAGTTTTTCCGCTGTAATGCAATCTGCACACAATTACGGCGCAACAAAAACCGGAGGAGAAAATAAGCGAAGGGAAAGGATGCGAAAATAGGATGTGATAAATAAATAGAAGTAACGCACTTTCATTCGTCGAGTATTTATAGTAAAGGAATTCCAAAAAATTTGATCACGAGCAAAATTATTTTTCAGAAACAAGAGAGAAATGTCTAAAGGACCAGGTACAAATCTCAACGAGAGAACAGGGCTTTTTTTAAAAATAGGGGTGGAGATTATGAATTGTTTGTATATTGAAAGCTAACTCCCAACAACTTTGATGGTACATATTTGAAGGATTCTTTCATATAGATTACAACACTACTTTTGATTAGTATATTTCGTTAAAATCTCCAATTATGCAACGAGTAGGTAAAAGAGGGATAATGAACATGCCTTAATTAATCTTTTCCACATTATTTTCTTTGATTTTTCCGTTAACCTCAAAGGCCTGAAAGATGCGTTTAACAATATTTATAAAGCGTGACACAATTTTTTTATGTTATCCAATATTATTTATAATTGCCGCGCAAATTCATATTATCCCATAGATCCCCTAGATCTGATATAAATGGATGAAGCTAGCACAAGTTTACGCAACATAAGCCATGGGACTTGTGAGAAATCTGGCCTTTTTTGGGGCCATATCGCAAATCTTCGCATACTCAAAAACTGCCGCGCAACGTTTTGTTTCCAGGCATTGGGTCCGGTCAGTTTTCATTTCCGGTTAACATTTCCTAAATAATATATATGTGTGTGTGTGTGTGTGTGTGTGTGTGTGTGTGTGTGTGTGTGTGT
>JAPMOR010033138.1:0-14118 GCA_026543865.1 Argiope aurantia | reverse complement strand
TGTGTGTGTGTGTGTGTGTGTGTGTGTGTGTGTGTGTGTGTGTGTGTGTGTGTAAGCATTATTTTATGTGAAGCAGAATGCAGTTTGAAGACAGTAACGAGACTTGTTATTTCGTGACGTCGTTTTATTTCATTTTTAAGAAGCAGGCATATGTACAAGCGATGAGCACGCAGAACGACACAGAAAAGGAATGAGGAAAAAGCTCTTGGACATTTTATCCCTGGTCTTATATAACCTATGATTTTGATAGGGAAAACATTTCTTCATAGTGCTAATATGTTACGAGATTTCGATAGGGATTTTCGTTACACGCGCGGAGAAGGCAGGGGAAACACAGGGAGATTTAAAAAAAGAATTTGCCTCATCAGCGATATTTTGCCTCTTCACGCGGAGTGTGGGAAAGTTAGACTTTTAGCTGATTCTGCAGTTTAATAAAGCATCTCTTGAATTAATTAAGCAGAGGCAGTGGAATTGGATCACGAAATAAGAGAATATTTTAGAATAAAGTTACTATGGGCTAAATTAAGATAAAATCTTGAAAACTGATTAAATTGAAATTAGAGTTGAAATATCATTACACACACACACACACACACACACACACACACACACACACACACACACACACACATATTCATTCTTTGAAAACTAAGCAAACTGGTTTCGAAGATAATGTTTTCTTTTTTACATCAGTAGCCGAGATTATTGAATTAAATTATGTTTACTTTTTTACATTGTTTTTGTGCATTAATTAAAAGTGAGTATTTTTCTTCTTTAAGTAAGCCTTTTATTTGTTTTCTTTACAACAAAACATTTTTTAATTTTACATTACATGTTCAAATACATTTATCATTATCTCATACAGATAAAAAAAATATATATTAAAAAGAGATTATAAAAGTGGCCAAAGTCTTTTTTTTTTCCTTGAATATTCTGAATAATATTTATTTTTGCATAAAAAATGAAAAAGATATTAATTAAAACTGTTAAATTATTTTGAAATAATTTAGAAACTAAAAAAAGAAACACTAGTTCAGAATCGAACCCAGGTTTCCTTAATGCTACGCTACTGCCCTAACCACTACACTACTCGAGCGCTCGTTCGGATAACACATTATTAGTATATAAGCTAATTTGAAAGTTTTAAGGTTGATTATTGAGTCCTAATAGTTTCATTAATAAACATTCTAAATGTATACTATCAGTATACAAAATCTCATTACGAACACAATTTTAAACCTCGTGCCTTCTCCTTGTTAATATCACTTTTAAATATTTCGCTTCTGGTTTATAGTGTTGGCGGTAACTTTGCTTCTAACTACCGCAGAAACAAAATTAAATCATTTTTGGAATAATACGGTATAATACTTTTACGATATAATACGATTCGAATATTTATGTTAAAAAAGAAACAACATATTGGAAATAATAAGGAATACACAATTAATACACAATTATTAATCGGTCAATAGTGCTTATGTAAACACTTGTATTGGCCAGAAAAAATCACGCCAAGCTTGCAGCCAAGCATTTGCAACACATTCGAGATTAAAATAAAGCAAGTAACAAAATATAATGCAGTTACATCAGTTTAAATGCAGCTTAATAACAAATTAAATAAATTTAATACAATAACTAAACCAAACTATGAAATATTATTCAGTTTTAGCACCAAAATCACTGAGGATGGAGGTTACGAAATTTTAAATTGACTTAAAATGGATATAAACAGAATATGTTTATTGTACATACCTGTGAAATGATACAGAACTATCCTTAGAAGCTTTTTCTTTGCATCCAATTGCACAGCAATAGTTAACCATGGCTTAAATAAGTTTTAAAATCCAACAGTTAAAAGCGAGAAAAAATCTGCCATTGAAATATAACGGGGAACGGAGAATGCGATTACAGTGAACACAAATTCTGTCCACAAGTCACGAGATTTTATCTTGTCCTACACCAAAGTAGGGTTGCACTCCCTCTATCAGTATCCCAGCTCTATATATTATCCTCTTGGCCTTTGAATTTCCAGTTGGAAAGATAAATAAGATTCAATTAGATTTAGGTTGAAAATCAAAACTAAAGACTGTAATAAAGAATGCTTCTATTTCTGAATTATTTGACGTAGCTAAAGGCGTCCTCTGAGCTCAGTGATTATAAATAAATTCTTTGCTGCCCTTATTTCCTCAAGGGCTTACTGAAATTGCATTCTTTTTGTTTATTAATCAAGTATGATTTATTAAAATTATTGAATATTAAAAACAAATAATTACTGCTCTTTTACTTTACAAATAGATATTAGTCCCGTTTACTCACTTTTAGATCGCATTTTCTTACATAATTCGTATTTTCGGCCAATTCGAAATTGTATTAGGATCTCACTAGCTTACAATTCAATAGTTTCCACAATATAATCATCGGTTTTGACAGAATATATATATATTTATATTTTTTTTCGTAACTGCTGCCATTTTGATTACATTAAAAAAATCCTACTATCAATATCTCACCATAAAGTGAAAGGCATTTGCAATAAATTGTTCAAAATATTTTTTTAATTAAAAAACGATATAAAATGCTGTAATGTGTATATCGTGAAGTATCGTAAGAAGAGGTTTTGATTTTCCTTTCAGATAAATGGTATAAAAACTGCAGATTCAATTTCCTGTTCTAAGTCAATAGAAAAACTGTTATGTTCATTCTCTTAGTATTTTTCAATCTTTTAGAAGCTTATATAAAATAATCAATGAAAATTAAATTCGGGCTCTCAAGTTCAAAAATTCAAAATACGGATATCTCCAACGAAAAATTTTGGTAGCTAGATTTCATTTTGAATTTCACCCAAAATGAGATTTTAATGGTTTTTTTTTTTCGATTGCTACATTTTATTCTAATTTCTTAAAAGCCCTAAAACGAATACTGTTTTTTCACTTGTTAGGAGGAATGTAAAATGATATGATTATTTCAGAAACTTCTTAATGTATTCGATTCTATAAAAATATTTATAAGGATTTAAGAATAAGCAATTAAAAAATACTTATTCAGTCTTATTCAAAAAATCATTTACGCGAACAAAATTATTCAACCAAATGGAGTTTTCTGAATTTACAGATAGTGTAAAAGCTTTTTTAAGTGAACTTATTAATCAAGTTAGTTGTTATAACTTATAATATATTATTATAACTTATTAGTTATTTTTAGTGAACTTATTAATCAAGGTTCTTAAATAAACATCAAAATCTCCGAGGAAATAAAAAAAAATTATGGCAGAGTAGTGTTAAATTAAGAAAAATAAGAGAAAATTGGCTCAAGCTCTTAAACCAAATTTAATATAAAAGAATAAAACGCGTTCAAGGTTGTAAGTAGAAAATCACCTTTTTTTCCTCTTCCTTCTTTTCAGTTTTGTTTACTGAAATTTTGTAGCAGTGTAAAGGCCACATAGAGTAAATATTTTTCTCTTCTAAGCAACCACGCATTTTTCTATTTATAAATGGTATTAATAGTTCTTATATATCGGGAAATCCTTTCAAGTTAAATTTAATTGTGTAACACCGCAAGAAAATGAAACTTCTAATCCAAAATTACTATTCGAAAAGTAAAAAATTTGAAGTTTAAGAAAGTGTTTTAAAAGCACTTCTGTGCCTTAGCCGAATGTCAAGTTTACTGATTTTGACTTACTGATTAGGCTTTAATAGGATTAATAGGCTTAAGGATTTAATCAAGTATTGGGCTTTAGGATTTAATATACTCAATGTAAATTCATTGTATTTTAATGTCAAGAAATATATTTTCACTTCTTGTTTTGTTTGTATCACTATTCTAGAGATGCCTAAACCACTATTAACTTAGATCTAACAAAACAAAAGAGAAATTTACCATTGAATCTTTAATCGCCTTTATATTTCATATGAATTTCTGCATTTTAGTTCGGCAATCTTCTTTTATAAATAGTTATAATAATAAAGAACCACTTATGAATCCTCGAAAATTTATCTGATAGATTCCATCATGAGAGTATAAAGTAATTGTTCTTTCTCCAAGAACAACGCACATGAAAAAAAAAATTGGTAAAGAAATAATCACTGAGTTTTGCTTGTTTTCCGATTTCCCAGTTATTAACTGAATTTTTTGGTTTCAGAAAGGAGATGATTTCTTGTATGCGCAAGCGCTGAGTTGATTTCTCAATTCCTCTGATGAAAGCGTTTATTTTTTATAAGAAGACTTAAGATAGACTTAATTCGTTGTGGGATTCAGTGTTCTAGTTATTTCTTTTTGTAACATGTTTTCAACGAATCTTTTTGCCCAAGATTTTCAATGTTCAGGATATTATATAAACAATAAGCGAAAGAAAGAATTGCCCTGAGAATAAATGTTTCGCTCTTCATTTCAGAACAGAATTTAAATTTCATAAAGATATCAGAAAAGAATCACTATGAAAATGATTCGACTTTTCAGTTATTAAAAAACATTTCGAATCAAAATAAATTTTCTTGTTTTTTTCTTATTAGTATATTAATAATATTTAAAAAAACTGCAATTCAAAAGGAAATACCGGTTTATGAGATTCCAAACCTAGGCAACAAATCACAGCAAAGGTCACAAGATTTTCATATAATATAACCTAAGAATTTATCCTATTTTGCAATTCCGTATATGTGGCAAAATGTGATTTTTTTTTTTTTGATAAAGTAAAATAAAAAAAATCATTTTTTTTTATTTTCGTTTTTATACCTGACATGATGCTGCCTTTTATTTCTTTTTAAATCCCTGACACGAGAATAGTTTAACCCATCAGAATCACGAGAGAGATGTTGATTGAAATGTTTAAGGTCCTAATCCATGGCAACGAATGAAAGCTAAAACACATCCTAAGCGAATTTAACCGAGCAGAAGTGATGACTTAACTGGTGTGATTGAGGTGAAGAGTTACTGAGGTTTGACTGTGCCTTTAAAAATATTTCCCGATTACAATCAAACTACTTGGACGTATTGCTCTTGGAAAAAGCCAGTGATCTGGAAGCAATACAATCTATTTTTTTTCTTTAAGACAATTTGGATTTATAAATCTTGTCACTTGACTAATAGAACTGTTGGCTTACGGGTTCGGTGTTGACAGTTTTCTAGCGATTGTACAGATCTTTCGGATTCAACGAGCTGGAAAATGGCCACTTTTTGATGCAGCATCTCGAAAATGCTTGTTTCATTTGAGTAGCTTCTGAAAATGAAAATGGGGAGAAAGAATTTGCCATTGGTTTAAACAAATTTGAGAAGATAAAATGCGATTACTAAGCATATGAATTCACAAATAATTTTTGACTGTTTTGAACTTCATTGATTAGGAAGTAAAATATTGATGAATTTATCAATGATTTTATTAAAGTTTTCTACAGAGAGTTTTTTATTTTATTCATCCAATGCCATAAATGGTATTCTTTTTTCTTTTTAAACGCGCATTCCTAATGGTAAAAACATATTCTTAAATGTGTTTCGGAAACATTTAAAGACAAACTAAAGAGTAAATAGTGACAGCAGTTTTTATCTTAAAATTTTAATGGAACTTTATCTTTGTTTCACATTTCTTTAATAAAAGGGCTGATAAAAATTTTGCGATTTTTTTAAAAAATCATTACCCAGCTGCTTTTTTTTAATCACTTATTATAGAAAGTCATGATGTAAATAATCCATTGATGCTTCTTTTTCTATTTTTATTCTTCAAAAGTGTTAAAACAAGTCTTGTATAAAGCATAAATAAATGAAATATTCTAAAACACAGTTTTTTTCTGCTTTTTTATCATGTTAAAAAGTTTATAATTAAAGTAAAATATAAAAGAAGAATTCTTAACTTTAGTTAAAAGTTTTATTAACTTTAATAACTTAATAAACCATTCAGTTTCATTGACATTTTTATGCCCTTTCTTAATAAATTTAAAATAGTTTCTATTAGGATTTATTTATGAAAATATTAGTAAACCATTCAGTTTCACTGACATTTTTGAGCCCTTTCTTCATGACATTTAAAATAGTTTCTATTAGTTTTCGAATAATTTATGAAAATGTAATTTTGAAATATTCAACTTTGGAGATTAAATTTTAAAATTAATATTTCATGATTTTTTTTTTATCTCTGCGGCTTTTACCAATTAATTAAGGAATACTGAAATTAAACTTTTCTATGTTGTTCACATCGCAAAATATGTTTTAAACCCCATTAAATCTTTTTCGTTGGTGAATTTCTTTTAATAGAAAAAAAATTATTCTCGCAATTTAATATATGCAAGAATTGTTTTTAGCAACTGCTCATGTGTATACATAATAAAATAGCATATGCTACTGAAGTATTAACTAAAGATAAACCGAGAAAAGAAATTTTGCTTAATATATTTATTGCGACCAACTGAAGAATTGTTTACTAAAATTGGAGAATTTAGCTTTAAATATTTTCATAGATTTAGTAGGGAGTAGAATTCATTTCCTTATAGGCTTTGGAGTAATAAAAATCATCTATAAAAAGCTAACCTAGAAATAGTCAGTATGCAACAGCATCAGCAGCTCGTGTCTTACTGGGCACCCTAACGAGGTGAAATGGAGATGTTTACCCAACTAATTAGCTTCGGTCGCAGGAAGCTGGGTCAAAAAGGGACCTCCGAGAAACTACTAATATGCTCGCGAATCGACTGAGGTGAGTGACAGGAGCATTCCCTTGCAGGCTAATGAGTTCCCCAAAAGAAAACCCCTCGAATGAGTGGCATATGTGGGAACTGGTGGGGCAACTAGGATGGGAATTAGATGACAAATCATTTCGAGAAAAGATAGCGATTTCCAAGTTATTATTTCTGGCCATTCACGTCGGATTCTGCAGACAAATCGGGCTGCTAAGGAAATAATAAATGTTTCTTCATAGAATACTTATTTTGCTATATTAGCAGAACTATGAATTTTCAGAAAATAGGCTCATTCTTTATTCTTTAACTAGTAAACAAATAATATATGAGCATAGTTATTGAGGGATAATGAGATAAATCATCCGAATAAAAAAAAATTGAAAAGAAATTAGATTACTTTGGAAAAATTTGACTTTGATCATTTTAAAGATAAATACAATTTAAAAGAATGTAATTTATAAAATTAGAATTTTTTTATAAGATATCGCTCATCAATTAACCTTTAACAGAGAGACAATTAATTAGAAGACACTACTTCAAATTATTGTTCTGTTAAAAAATTGTTAGTTTCTTTATCATAAGAAGCAAAATTTCATACATATTTGTTGTTAATAAAAAAATTTATTGTCTGTGTATTTTCTGTAAGCGATTTAAGGTCACATTTTCTATCGCGTTACTGGTACCAGACAATCAATAACGAGGTAGAAAATGTGATCTTGAACCGCCTACAGAAAATACACAGACTATAGATATGGAAAATGACAATAGTTACCAATAAAAAATGCAGCTTTCTGTCATACTGCAAACTTTAGACACAATGATTGCTTGTTGAAGCCACAATAAGAACATTCTTAATTATTGGATTTGAATTAAAATCAATTTTGAAGCATTATGAGGGTTGCCGGAGATAGTAATCGGAATTTAAACCTTGATAA
This sequence comes from Argiope aurantia, assembly GCA_026543865.1. Lineage (NCBI taxonomy): Eukaryota > Metazoa > Arthropoda > Arachnida > Araneae > Araneidae > Argiope > Argiope aurantia. The sequence continues at coordinate 6,521 of JAPMOR010033138.1, read as the reverse complement.
TAAAAATAGGAAGAGTTTTGTAAATGACACAAACTTACTCTTGAACTTTTTTTCATATTTGGTCTAGGAATTAATTCGTGCAGTTTTACAAGAGATGGCGTAACTAGCTTATTGTCCCATAGTTTCGTTTGTTCAAACATGCATTTAAAACTACTGTTATTGCGCATCTAGTTTAGTATATGCCATTTAGTTTAAGCGTAAACAACAACAATTTTTATTGAACTGAAAATGTCAAATTTTGTGCCTGATAAAGTGTTTTTGCGGGGGGTTCTTCTTCATTACTTTAACATGAAGAAAAGTGCTACCGAAAGTCATCGTATTTTGGTGGAAGTTTATGGTGACCATGCTCTATCTGAGCGAACGTGTCAGAAGTGGTTTGCACAGTTTAAAAGTGGTGATTACGGCTTGGAAGACCAAGAACGACCTGGACAACCAAAAAAATTTGAAGCTTCTGAAACCTGGTGAAACTATTAATGGAGAACGTTATCGACTTCATCGATTGATTGTTATCGATTGATGCGTTTGAAACAAGCTCTGGCCAGAAAACAACCAGAATGGGATAACAGACATAATAAACTTATTTTTCAACATGATAACGCTCGACCGACCACATGTCGCAAAACCGTTCAAAACGTATTTGGAAAATGTCGGATGGGAAGTGTTACCCCATCCGCCGTATTCACCAGACATTGCTCCTTCAGATTACTACTTGTTTGATTGCATGAATGACGATTTGCTTGGACAGCGGTTGACTTCTTCAGAAAATATTGAAAAATGGATCTCTGATTGGATTGCTACGAAAAGTGAGGAATTCTTTCGACACGGAGTTCGTAAATTGCCTGAAAGGTGGGAAAAAGTAGTAGCTAGCGATGGACAATATTTTTGATAACGCATTTATGTATTTTGCTTTTGAAATAAAGCTTTAATTTTTTATTAAAAACCGCACGAATTAATTCTTAGACCAAATACCAAAGTCACCTTTTAATATGAATGTGGCTTTATCTAGCTTTATTATTATTATTATTATTATTTAGATTTGGATTTGAGATCATAAGTGATATCATCTCCTAAAAATGAAGAATAAGTAATGATCCAATTTTTCATTTGTTGTGATGATGCTAGAAACATATTATTATTTTACTTTATCCTTATTTTTGCAAATGTTTCACTTAATTTTTAATTCCTCTCCGATTTTTTGAATTCCCTTATTCAAAAAAAATCATGAAACAATGCCTACTTTTTGAAGTCACTTAATTTGGAGACAATTACAAATTTCTTCTCCTCAATCAATATTAAGTGCCTTACATAAGTTACAAATGATGATTACAAATAATTTAAATATACAAAATTTGAATTTTTCAAACTTTACATGAAATGTCTTTTCTACTTAGCGGTAATTTTGTTCTTCAAATGCCCCCCCCCTAGTTTGCTTCATATTTAATAGCAAAAGGATATCAGCTAGAAAACGGAGTTGTCTCCCAGATGAATGAAGCCTATTAGAGTGTAAAAAATGGATGAGAATGTGGGGTTGTCTAGGGAAGCGACGCCACTTGATAGATAACCTCCTCTTCGTCTAGGTCACTACCTCATTAAGGGGTCGGTTTCTGAAGCGATGAAGAGTACACTCTCCCGCAATAAGATTACTTTTCTCACTTGGTGACTACTCAAAATCACACTCCTTATTTGCCCCCAATTGTTCGAAAGTCTTATCTGCGCAGTGTACTCCATCTGATTAGTTTACATCATTTGATGAGCTTATTTATCATAAGGAAAATATTTTAAAAGGTTAGTTAGCAGAAGTTTTAACGAGGGAAAAAATTTTCTTACCTCTTTCTTTTTCTTTCAGCTATTCATAACTTTCTTTCTCTGTTTCATCATATTTTTTCATCTTTTATGAAGTAATTAGGTGCTTCACATAAAAATTTGCCTTTCTTTTCTGTTCTTAATAAACCAAAATTATTCAATTGTTAAATAATTTTCAAGAACCAATCTAAAAATTACTTTAAAAAGATTTTACTGAAAAAGATTTAAAAAAAAAATATTTTATATGAACCCTAAAAACAAAACAAAAAATTATTTATTAATATAGCTTGATTATTTTTTTGGAATTGCTGTGACTTATGTGAGACTTCATAATTATATTGTGAACTACCCAGTTTGACATCAAAGTACAATAAAATTTTATAATGTTGAATTACATTTGAATATGTATGGCCATCAAGCTAAATAAAAAGATAAAAATCAAGAAAAAATCCGTGACACTGCTCTGAAAATTTTCACGTTAAAAGTAACATAATGACCAGAAAATGATTAAATGGTTAAATACTGTAACATATCGAAATGTTTGAGATACTCCTTTCAAATCCGTTCTTCTGTCGAGATTCATGTGCTAAAAGCGTTATTATTTGAAATAGAAAGACACTTATTTGATGTTATAGCTTTTTTTTTCTAATGATATATATTTTAAACTAACTGATATAACTGGCATTTTTTTGGAATTAAAATACTTTCACTTCTAGTATTTTTAACGTGAAAACTACCATTGTGTCAAATATGTAATGCACAAAATCCTTTTATAGTCTAAAACTTTTTTAAAATCAAAATAAGAACGATCAAAACGTAGAAGTTTGGATTAGACGAGTTTTAAAAACCGCCGATTGCAAACTTTCTCCATAAGTTATTAATATTTGATATATAAGTACTTTAAATTTAAATTCTAAACACTAAAGTATAAGAAAGGATTTAATGAACAATTTGAGACAGTTAATTAAATAATTAATTTTTCATTAATAAAATACATGAAAATAAACCAAATCAATTGTTTCACTTTATATAAATTGGCAATCGTCGGCTTTCAAACATTTATTTTAGTCTTCTCCCAGATTTCTGCTATTGTGTTCTGGCAACAGTTCTTCGTATGCATTCTTGATTTTACGCAATAAGAAATATTGCTAAAAAATTTGTACAAAATTAATTCTGAAAAGTTTATTAAAACGAGCGAAACAAATTGTACGAAAGTGAAATTCATAACATTGAAGAACTAATTTTTTGAACTTTAATAGTGGGTAAAAAATCGTTTTTTCTGAGATAATTTCATTTTTTTTTATTTATAAAAGTTTTGTAATATATTTTGGACTTATAAAACTTGCCTGTCAGCTTTCTGTTATTTCGAAAACCACATCTGCCAAATTTGTTCGAGACAAACCATAGATTTGTATAAGGAACATATTTTTTTGGAAATATGTTTATGTTTTCTTTTATGTTGTGTTAAATCTTGCTCCAATTTTCGCAATATTCATTCTATATTCTTCAGAATATTTTTAATTATTTTTTGGAAAAGATGCAAGAAAAGATGAAAATGAGAAAAGTTTGCAAAAGTATTTAAAGAATAAAAAAATAAATAATGAACGTAAAATAGTTCAAAGTATCACCGTAGTCCAGCAAAGGAGTATTTATAAATTTCATTTTTCAAAATTGTCAGTATGTATTCATCTATTTATAAAATTTTGAAAAAAAGTAATGAAAATTTCTCAGAGGTTTTGCTAATTTTAAATTTAAAAATAACTTAAAACTGTTTCTTTTGGAAATATTTGCCCAGAAGCTACTGCGCAGTTCGGAAAGTTGGCAGCGTTCTTCATCTTGTTTTAAATAAAGAATATGCGCAGTTTGGTTGAATTCCGTCCAGTTCTATATCTAACGCACACACATAATATATATATATATATATATATATTTTTATATATATATATGTATATATATATATATATCTTTACTCTTTTTTTTTAAATACACGTGCTTTTCATTATGGTTTTAGATTCATAAAAATTTCAACTACGATAAAAGGAAGGTTTTTTTTTTATGTTCAAAGTAGAATTAATCTCTGATGAAAAAGATTTCTTTTATCCATATTTTGTTATTCATAACCATATTAAGAACCATAATTTTATCACCTTTCGAATTTCAAGAAACACTTGCTCAGGAAAAATAAGCAGGTAAAACATTACGGTTTATAATTTTTTTGAAAAATAATGCAAAATTTGGCTTAAAAAAATGCAAAAAAAAAAGAAAAAAAAAAAGAAAAATTCTGTTACTTCTTATAAATCCATATAATGAATCAAAATCACTTCATTAAATGGACATTCATTAAAATTCAAAATCAGAATTATATTTACCTTTCATTTGCCTTTTTTTTTTAACCTGAAAGAACCATCTTTGAAGAGAAAATGTGTCAAAATGACATAGACACTAAAAAAAAAACGATGCAAATGACACTTGGTAGACTTTCAGTAAACATCAACTCTTAGATATGAAGTCCTTAAACTAAATGGGAGCACAGTTAATTCATTTAGTGATTCAGAAACATTTCTCAGAATGGAGTTTCAAAAGTACTTTAAATGTCAATTTTTTATGCCATTAATCACTTTTTTTTTGTACAATAATGTAAAAATAGCTTTACATTGCAAACAAATTATTCTACAATTATATTTCTGTCTCTTAAAAATAGAACTGTAAAAGTTTTCTGACATATTTGTACAAAGTATGAAAGTAATTAAATAAATAATCTTGGATTAAAAGATTACTGTAAAATTCACTTCATGACTACTTTTTCATTTTTTGAAAATTCTTATAATTAAACAGTGTTCGATATTCTCATCCATTTTGATTTTTAGGAACGCAATAACATTTTCCTAAAAAAAAAGTTTAAGGAACTCTGGTATATGTCTAGTATAAACTGTTTTGAGATTTCATTTGTTTTATTTCATCAAGGAAGGCAATTTATAAATAAATGCGTGTTCAGTTACTTGCATCGCAGTGATGTAATCAACAATTTTTAAAGTTTTTCGTATTTGTATTAAGTTTTTCGTACCACGATTTATGTTGGTTTATTCCGAATTTTGTCGATTCGTAATAAGTCAGCGAATTCATAAGATATAAATTCGATTTTCTAATTTGATGTGACATCAGGTTTTCAGTTAGGTGCTGCATATAATTATAAACTTTACTGTCACTTACAATTCATTCAGTAGAATTTCATGATGAAATGAATGATTGCTTTTTGTAGTTTCACTATATGCAGGAATGGCATTCAACTTTACCATACGTCGAAACGGCAAGATTTCTAAAAACGATTTTTATATCCTAAATCTGTATCTTTTGAGATGTAATATTTTTTTGCTTCATATATTAGTAAACATGACCATAAGAAAAATTTAATTTTGAAGATACTCTTGCTTTAAAATAAACATTTAGCCTATCATTTATGCTTTCATGGACCAGTATGTCTTTCAAATGACCCTGTTGCTAGTATTTCCTTTCAGTAATTGGTATAAACTAAAATGTGCTAAATGAGCACTTTCTGCTTTTATCGAAAAAAGAATATTCTTGCATTACAATTCAATCTTTGTCTCTTCTGCCATTTGACCTGTCTCATTTCACCTACTGATCATAATATTAACTCACCCTTATCTCCTGCCTTTCCTCCACGAGAAGTGAAAAATCGGATCAGACTTGTGAGATAACGGAGTGAAAAATTGTTTTGTTATTCAGAATTCTGTTTCGAAAGAAAAGTAGAGACTTTTGTCTCCTATTTTGAGTGATATCTCAGATGCGCCGATGTCATGTGCACCAAAGAAACCTGATTTCAGGTGACAAAAAAAAATTGTTGTAGTTGAATTTTAGAAAGACAATTCTTACAGAATAAGAATGAGTTGGAAATTTTTTATATTTCCTTTAATATGCAAATTCACTTTAACTATTCTACAAGAAAATGGATTAGATTGCGTTAAATGCAGCTTACTCAGAATCTATTTTGCAAAATTTAAATACTTGAAAAATAGTTTGATCTGAAACTTACATTCTCTCTCCAACTTTCGTTCTTTGAGATGAGGAATTTCAAGAATTAAAGATAAATCTCAAATTATCTTATAAGATCATTGATTAAAACAAAAAATTTTGAATTTAAAACTATTTATTTCATGTCTTAATTTTATTTTCAACTGAAATTCATTACTGTAAAAAATAAGCAAGAAATGAAAAATATTTGAAATTTTGTCGACAAAATTCCAAATTTCTTACCAGATTTTTTTCTTTGATATCTTAGAGAATGAATGATTCAAATTCTCTTATAGAAGAACTAAAAAAGAATTCTCTCCCAGAAAAAGATTGTCTATAAAGGCATTAGGCATACAGTTTCTTCCATTTGTAAGGTCTTCAGAAAATTTTATTGTTATATCTTCTTGACATAATTTACATATTCTTTCCTTCATAATCAATTCTAAGTATAGTAAAAAGTTATATTTTTAATAAAACTTTGAAATAAATTTTCTTTCAGTAACAATTTCAGAGAGCACTTAGGGTTATGTACTCAAGAATATTAAAGTCCTTATATCGTTGCCTATATTATTCGTATATCATTTTAATATTATTCATACTCTAAGTTATTCATTTTTTTTTGCAAAGTATGAAAAACAAACACAAAAAAGAAAAAAATAATTTTTTAGGCCGTTGTAAGCATCACGAAA